>JAGYIB010000094.1:0-16389 GCA_024244615.1 Ascosphaera pollenicola | reverse complement strand
TCACTGCACGGAAAGGCCTTCCTGGCAAATCATAAGTGAGTTTCCTAGCTGCAACCCTGAGATTGGACAGTCGACAGTTCGTTTGAGGTCTTGGAAGAGTGCCATGAAAGCAACCCCACGGCATAGACTGGAACAGACGCGAGCTGGCTAGCAAGTGCTGCTGAGAGCCATGGCAAGCCACAGCAAAGTCCTCATGACGAGACGCATTGAAATAGGTTTAACTGCGGAACGAGAGTCAGTTAAAGGGCTCAACAGAAACAGCATTCGTGACAAAGATGTGCGTGTACTGCGAGTCAATTGCAGAGAAGAAGTCTTCTTTTTCAGTGTTTTGCGTTGTAGAATCCGTGTTTACATCAATCACACAATTTTGTGTGTATGAGTGAGCTGGGTTGACGAAGGTGTATCATCATTGGAAGAAGGAAGAGGGTATGTGTATGGGATGCGCTGGGGAATGGTCGTTACCTTTACTTGAGGTCTACACCTGGCTTCCAACAGAAGCCAGGCAGGCCCGCACAGTTCAGGGCATGGTTGATGCTCGTCCTAGATGGCGACAAGAGGGAATTTGTATTGTAAAGGTGACAGAGAGGAAGATCGCATGGCGGATGTTGAATTTATAGTGAAATTTTTGCGTGTTCCGGCCTTAAGACGGTCCGGCGCCGCGAAGCCGTTGAGCTGTACGATGACATGCCTGGCGCGCGGAAAAGGATGCGATAGAACTGTCGCGTCTGACACTTATCGCGAATTGACTTGCTTAATGTCACTGACTGATGATTGAGTGATCGAGGTATCAGAGTGCCGGTCTCACCTGTTTGCTGCCTACACACCCTCATCTCCATCATGGCCTCCAGCACCTCTGCAGAAGACTTTCTGCGTCCTCCGCGGTAGGTTGAATGTTCGCGCCTACAGAGCTACTTGCCGAATTGACAGACATGATCATAGCTAATGCAATCTGCATATAGAGATGACGATGTTTATGAGACAGATGAAAGAGTGGACTCTCTATACTGTCCCTTGACGAACTATAGATTGCCTCCTGGCGGCGCAAGACAATTCCAGCAACAGTTTGCAGACATCTATTTCCTACGATTAACTCAATTGAAGCCTGTCCTGGCTGAAATTGCTCGTCAAGCATGGGAGGGGCTCACGGTGCGTCTTGCAAAGCTAGGCCATATGCCAAAGCCGTTCGCTGACCAACGGATCTTTGATATAGATTGGCGGCGGCCCCGCGAAAGCTGAAGAGCGTGTTCTAGACGTCCAACAAGGCGATATATGTTGGGTTATCGGCACAGTATACATGGATCTTCCACTCAAACCAGACATTCTAGAGGACATGCAGAAAGAGGTGCGTTGTCATATCTTTTTAGGCTGGTCACACCTGCTGACGTTTGTCTAGTACTATACAACAATACCGCCCCCACAAAGAACATATCACGACCCAAAGAACCCAGAGAAAGCGCAGACGATGCTAGAAGATGAATCTGGTCGCATACGACTCGTTGGCAGCATCATCAAGAAAGCGACTTTGGTTACAGGTGCAATTATATCTGTCCTTGGCACTGAGAACAAAAATGGTGATTTCGAAGTGTTTGATATGAAGGTACCAGACTTTGCACCACAACCTGAACGATGGACGCGCCTGAACGAATCTTCAGATGGCGTAAAACGAAGAGGAAGCGGAGAGCAAAATCCTACCAAGAAGAGAAAGAAGATTGCTTTCGTCAGCGGCCTCAACATGACAGGGTCTAATGCAGACGCTGTGGCCATCTCAACCCTTCGCGATTTTCTGCTTGGAGCGTCAGAGGACGACAGCGGATCATCTGTCGATGCTTCTCAGATATCGCGCCTGATTGTTGCTGGCAATTCGATCGAACAAGATGCTATCCATAAAATCCTCGAAGACGATAAAACCTCCAACAAATTCCCCAAAAAGATCAAAAGCAAGTACCGCCGCAAATTTCGATACGACCCTTCATCTTTCAACGAGTCCCCCATCACTCAGATCGATCATTTCCTGGCCGAGATACTACCTACCATGCCCGTTACGCTCATGCCTGGAGAGACTGATCCAGCCAATTACACATTTCCACAGCAGGGGATACATAGAGCGATGCTACCTCGAGGAAAATCATATTGTTCTGATAGCCCTGATGAGCCTGGATGGCTCGACAATGTTACCAATCCTTGGGAAGGAGAAATTGAAGGATGGCGGTTTTGGGGCTGCAGTGGACAGAACATTGATGATATTATGCGTTACATTGACTTCGGGGAGAATGGAGACTGGAATGATATTGACGCCAGGCTAAGAGCAATGGAGGCGTTACTCAGATTGCGAATCACCGCGCCAACAGCTCCGGATACATTGTGTATGTTGCCCATTCCATTTTTCAAGACGATGCGAGCTAGAGATTGCTAACAAAGGCATGCCTTGTCAGTTTGCTATCCTTTTCAGGATAAGGATCCATTCACTCTAGAATCATCCCCGCATGTCTTCTTCATTGGAAACCAGTCAGCCACTCGATCAAGAACAGTAGAGCAGCGGATATTGGAAGAAGATGACGACATGGATCTCGATGACTATAAGAGCATAAAGATACGGCTCATCACATTATCTAAGTTTTCGGAGACAGGGGAGTTGCTTCTGCTTAATACAGAGACCCTGGAGACCGAGATCGTGAAATTCGACGTTCAGGAGCCTATTGAAGAAGGTCTTGACGAAGAGGGCGACGACGCAATAATGGAGGATGCATAAATGTCTTCACGACCATAGAAACAACCTTGATATCTCAATAGACCTCCATATCTCCTTGCTTGTACATGAGAAATAGATCTGTATCATAGATATCGCACCTAATCAACCCCTGATCTGCCCCCTGAGCGATTACGTGCGTGAGTCTCCAACGCAATGGAACAGGTAGCGAGCGCACAAATACTCGCACAAGGCAGACATGACAAGCAACTATCTCCTGGGATCTCATTCCCTTCAACTCAAACACGGCTTCTTTGGCTCATTCTCTGAATCCCAACTGCTAAACTACATTTCCTTTCACCTGCTCAATGTACCTTCGGCATGCCGAATCGCTCAATGGACAGGCGTCCTCTCCTTCGTCTCTGTCCCGACAGCGGACCGAAACTCTAATCCCAAACGGCTGCTCACAATTGGGTTTGACAGCCGACGAAGACGTTGAAGGGCGGCAGGGAAGGATCTGCCAACATGCTGAATGTTCCTGTATACTCGTGAGTCGCAACAAATTCCATAAAAACATTCTCAACCGGACGATGCTGATTAACGAGAAGACTGGTGAGGAGATCTGAATCCTGGACCGCCTTGGTGATGGTGGTGGTCTTGTCTCAAATTCAGCTGCTGAGGGAAGAAAACTCTTTGGTGGATTAGCGATCTCTTCGCCAAAGGTGCTCCTAGTGCCATATCACAAACATCATGTTCCTCGATATCATGAATGGATGCAGAAGCCTGTTAGTATACTCCATTTTCTGTGCCACTGGGGTACTGTCTGCTCATATATTGAACAGGAAATCCAAAAAGCCACAGCCTCAGAACCTCTTACAGAAGAAGAGGAATATGAAATGCAAGCAAGCTGGCGTCATGACGCAGACAAGTTGACTTTTATTATTTGTCGCCCTCTTCAAAGTACTCTAGGCTTGTCTCAAGACATCCCGAAAGATGCCTGTTCAAACACCAGTTGTGATGCTGAAGCTGCGATGTTGGGTGATGTCAACAAGTTCCTCACTTTTAACGATGACGATCAAGACAACGATGATAATGATGACTCTCAAGGTCAATCTACGCCAACTGAGAACACGCGGCCCCCTGGGGTAGTTGGTGAGCTTGAGCTCATGATCGCCGAACGCAAAAATCAGAATTGTGGCTACGGCCGCTCTGCATTACTTTGCTTCATGCATTACGTCTTGCAGAACGAGGACACCATCGTCCGCGAGTTTTTGAAGAGCAGAAATTACAATCCGCCGCCAGAAATACCACAAAGACTCGCGTTCTTCTGTGGTAAGATTGGTGCTGCCAATGTTGGGAGTATCCGACTCTTCGAAAGCTTGGGGTTCAAGAAGATCAGAGATGAACCAAATTTTTTCGGAGAATTTGAGTTGAGAAAATCGTTCAACGATAATGCTCATGGTATTGATGAGATTGCGAAGTTGATGCACAGGTACGACATTGGGCAAGCAATGGAAATCCCATATCAAAGATAGGGGCTTCTTTTGAGGTATACGTGATGGTTCAAAGATAAATGGCAGGACCTATTCATGAGGCCATTTGACACTTGCATCTTGTGTACAAAACGCTGCCTTGCAGGGCAGGACAGGGCATCCTCGGTGTCAATGAATGAAGAATCTAGTTAGCACTGTGAAACTTCAATACTTTGCGCCAACCAAGCATCAGATCATTATTGACCAGCACTCGGCTTCGACGAAATGGAGGCGCAATTGAAACGTAAAGATGATAGTCTGTCGCCGTATGATACAAAGTACGGGATGTGGCAGTTTGGATTTTCGCAAATGATTTGAGCTGCCAATGGCAACTCTGCGCTGAGGATTATCAGGGAAAAAAGGATCTCCGGTCTTGACAACAGGAGCGCTTGATAAAGGGCAACCCCAAATCATCCAAACTCGACCCAGTTCTCCATCACGTAGCGGGCGTGAAACTGGCGCAAATACATCAAGAAGGTATCATTTGAAAGGATAAAGGACATCCAAGGTATATGCAAGATCAACTTTTTCTTTCACTTCAAAACATCCATCTATCAATGGGCTATGGTCATGACTCTGGTTTCATTGCATCATTTAGAGGGCCTTCTTCTTCTGGGTCTTGCTGACCTCAGTGATCTTGAGCGCTGTTGTTTGCAGACAAGGAAGTGTACTTGTTAGCCACAGTTTTCTTGTGCGATTCTGCCAGAGACTGGCGAGCTGGCAAAGACTTAAGGTTTGACAGCTTCTTCCTGCCGATACTATCGCGGGGGTAACGTACAAGGAGGCAAGCTCTGCTTCAACTTATCGGCCTTGTCGGTGTCACGGAGGACAAGGGTGTAGAGGAAGCGCTCGCAGCGGACCTTGAACTTGATCTGGTTGTCCTTGGGGTTGCGCTTGATGCGGGCGGCTGTCGAATCGAAACCACAACATCGTTAGCCAACGGTTTCCGTTTCATTATACCCCAATGTCCATATCAATCTCTGTCCCCAATGCTCTTGTCGCATATCTGTCTTTGGACTGGTCCGTCGTCCTAAACTACCCCGCGACTCTCTCCAGTCCCAATAAGCTCGCCACGGAGGGGCACTACTGACAAGAAGCGTCCGCGCGACGCGCAATCTCAATGAACTGCTTGATATCGGAAACCTCGGCAGGCATGTTGGCGGTGTGTGTGCGGAAGATGTGTGTCTTGAAGAGTAGCGAATCCGGGCGTGTCAAACGGCTATCGTCCTCTCTTCAGTCGTCGTCGATCCGTCGCAATGGTGGTGTTGAGGGCGGGAGTTTTGGTCGGATCGCCCACTTTGTGCGAAGCATGATAATCACATGACGGGTGTCTTGGCAAACGCCCTCCCAGAGGTCTGCTATGTGGTCGCATCGGGGTACAAAGTACAACATAACGAGAGACGCCGAGGTTCGACGGGCAGGGGAAGCACAAGACTGTGAGAGGCAAACAGCGCTGAGACTATCATAAGACACTCGACTGTATGACGAAGCACTGGTGAGATATAATAACAAGTAGTCTGCTGGGAGAAGACGTGCGGGTATTACGCAGATTTGCAAATGATGAGAGAAGACACATGAAGGTTACAATCTGAGGCTTTCAACGATGCCGACTCCTTTGGACAAGGCAATGCATTCCAAGGTAAACAAATAACGAGAAGAGCTCGTTCTCGCAATATTGCAATTGCTTTAGCATATACAGAATGGCTGATGGAAGACGCTCCAATCCTGCAAAGTCCCTTTTCTTAGGTAACGATAGAGACTGTTTTCCGAGCACTTTCGTTGACAGAAGCCTAACAATAATTTGCAGGGTTCGCGGGAATAATTGGCGCAGTCGCATTGTGGGCTGTATGGGGAGTAGGCACTCCTCCAGAGCGCAACGAACCCACTGGGAGTCAGTAGTTTCACAATGAACCGATGGTCTCGTACAACGAGAATGTTGACTGACTGTTCCTGACTCAGATCCCGACAATTGGACGCATGAAGAATGCAGACGGTGGCTCACAATGGTGCGTACTAGACCGAAAACGCGCCATCCAGGTGCCAGTGCAAGGGCAGACTGTCTAACTTCAGCAATCAGAGAAATCTTTACCCCGATCTTGACGCATCAACCGACGAGTTGCGCCTGCGAGTCAAGGCCAACATGAGGATAGAACGCCCTGGGGCGCATGAAGCGTGAAAACGAAGAGGCGTTTCAGTTGCATAATGATACATTGTTTTTCTGTCGAAACCTGAAGCTCCACTCAGTGATATCCTTCCTCTATATTTTTGCGATGGACATCCGCCTTGTCAACCATTCTGCGGAGAAATGTGGGAGTTATATTTGCCTCATCTCCGTCGCTGGGTGGAGGATGGGTTTGTATTGTTGCGATTTTCCGCATTGACTGAGATATGCCAACTCTGAGTTTGGCCTTCACACGACCAGTCTGAAGTTCTGGCTTTGAATAAGATATCTCTTCTGTCTTGGATCTTTTCTTCCTTGCTGCAGGTTCGGATTGGGAACAAGGACAAATGTTTCACTGAACACCCTGCTTGGCAGAGTTCTGGACTCTCCGAAGCGGACAGATCCGCTGACTGTCAGGATCATCGAGATGTTCAAAGCGCCTCCTTTCGTGTCTGCAGCGGGAGCTGTGGGGGTCGCTGAGGTAGTGTAGTTTGGGTTGAGAAGCTGGCAGTCGTATGACTGGATCTCATAATGTGTTGGAGGCATGTCCTTCTCAAATATTTGCTGGACCGCAGCTCCACTTGCGACGAAATTGCCGTTGAAAAGGATGTCCGAGGTTGGATCGGCGTAGTAAGATGACAGCATCTTGCGGTTTGATTGAAGAGCAGGGTAGAATGACTTGACGAAGTTGTCGGCGGCTAATGGTTTGAGATGATTAGTCTGATTGAAGGCTCTTCGAATCATGGATGCGCAGCTGATTACCTTCAGTCGTGGCCTTATTGATCTGATCGGAAGAGTAAGCCATGGTGAACGCCTGTATCAGAAGAATTGGATGCGATGTTTCGAATGCACGACGAAGGCTGAGCGGAAGCGAAATTGACTGATATAAGAAGACGACGACTAATGGCAGCAACAAACAAAGGCACCTTTCACTCCTTTGTTCCACTGTCAGTCACCGTGTCAAAGTCGCGATGGTAGCTTCTTGGTTCGATGTTTTCTTCCTCTGACTTGACCCTGCACGAAGAATTTTTTGGATACGGCGGCGCCAAGACTTCCGCGCGCACCTCCGACCCTCCTCCGCGGAATATCCTCAGACGGGACTCCACACGCTCAATGGAAGCTTAGTACGGAGTACGGATAGTCGTGCGACAAGGAACGAGTTACAATGCATACATACAGCATCGAGAAGTGAACGGCAACAGTGAAGATGTTTGAGGTTCAGCTCCGCTCTCTCACAAGGGGGCCACCCCTCCTCCAGCATCGTTCCAGGAATCTCTCATTTCGCCCTTGCAAGGGATATGCTGCTTGGACGCGGATTCGAGGATTTGCAACGGCTACTGAGGCAGCTACAGCAAAGAAGACGGATGTGAAGAAGCCTTTCTACGTCACAACGCCAATCTTTTATGTCAATGCCGGTATGAATTTCTTCGCTGACCTCTTTCTATTTGCATTGGCTGACCATCCATACAGCTCCTCATGTCGGCCATATGTATAATATGGTGCTGGCCGATACATTGAAGCGATGGCATGTTCTGCAAGGAGACAAGGACGCCAAACTGCTCACGGGAACAGACGAGCATGGCTTGAAGGTGCTGTCAAACCCGATTGTTTCTGGAATTGCAAGGACTCAAGTCAATTAACCTCCTGTTCAGATTCAGCAAGCGGCTGCTGCACAGGGCATGGAGCCTCAAGCCCTCTGCGATCAGAATTGCCAGACATTCAAGGTGCGCCAAATGAACCTAGATGGCTTTGAGGTCAGTGGAATGAGTGCTGACGAATCAAGGAACTTGCTCAAGTATCAAACCTGAGCCACGATTATTTCATTCGAACGACGGATGAGAACCACAAGGATGCAGTGCGATTCTTTTGGGTATGATGGACATGAACGCGTATGTTCAGGAGAGACGGTCGTCGCTGACTGTCCCTAGGATATGCTTAACCACAGAGACTATATCTACACATCTAAGCATGAAGGATGGTACTGTATCAGCGACGAGACTTACTATCCCGCTTCTGCAGTAGCTGCAACCATCGAACCTACTACGGGCCGGAAAATCATGGTATATCTATTCTCGACATGATATCCGTTGAGAATGAGCATCACCACTGACTCATTATCTACAGGCATCTATAGAGACAGGTAAGGAGGTCGAATGGTCCTCAGAGGAGAATTACCACTTCAAGCTCTCTGCTCTGAGAGAACCACTTCTCAATTTCTACAAACAGAATCCTGATTGGATCCGCCCAAAGGCCTACATGGACCAAATTGTTGCACAAGTTGAGGCTGGCTTGAGCGACCTGTCAATTTCTCGACCATCTCAGCGCTTGAAGTGGGGAATTCCAGTTCCCAATGATGATTCACAGACAATATATGTCTGGCTAGATGCGCTGATCAATTACCTCACTTACGCCGGTTATCCGTTCACGCCAGGAAAAGAACATGAGTCTATCTGGCCTGCTGATGTGCACGTCATTGGGAAAGATATTCTCCGGTAAGCTATCTAATGACGGTTCTCAACGGGTGAAACGATGTTATTGACATGCGATAGTTTCCACGGCATCTACTGGCCTGCATTTTTGCTTGCACTTGATTTGCCATTGCCTAAAAACATCCTCGCACATGGCCACTGGACAATGAACAAGGCTAAAATGTCAAAGTCTACGGGCAATGTCGTGAATCCGATGTTTGCACTGGAGAGATTCCATGTCGATACACTGAGATACTTCTTTACTGCTGACGCCGCGCTGGCTGATGACTCTGACTATGAGAACCGACTTATTGAGGAAAGATACAAGAAGGGATTGCAACGGGGCATTGGAAACCTGACAAGCAGGATTACCGTTTCGAAGAAGTGGAATGTGCGAACTAGTATCGTGTATGCTTCTGAGGATAAGTTGACAGCGGCGAGTGAAGACGATCTGAAACAGATTGAACTTCTCAAACGCGCTGCCGGGCATGTCAAGCGACACATGGACGATCTTGACCCCAAAAAGGCTATTGAGACCATCATGAATGTGGTGTTCCAGGTGAGCCATCATTCCATTGGCTCCTTATAAGACATCTCACACGACTGGTACTGACATTCATCAACAGGGCAACAAATACATGGAAGGCGCCCAGCCCTGGCAGTTGGTCACGAAGAAGGATCCCAGACCAGCAGAGCGAACGGCACCACATCCAGTCGATCGCGTCGTTTACATCGGTGCTGAAACTCTGCGGATCGTTGCGATATTGCTACAGCCTTTCATGCCAGAGAAGGCAAACCAACTGCTCGCACGATTAGGCGTACAGGACGTCCCGGAGAAGCGCAATTTCAGTGCTGCACAATATGGCGCAGACTTTGACTACGGTGTCCCGACTGTCGAGGTCAAAAAGGGGGTGGAAAGTGCTCTGTTCCCTCCTTTGATCATTGAGGACTGAAAAGCCTGTGGCCTGACGGTGGCGAATTGAGACTCATGTACATATAGGGAGCTGATGACATAAAAAAGGGGCATACGCCGTGTGAAATAGACGGATATAAGCAACTTGCATTGTACGATAGTTGACAAGATACGGACAGAACATCGATGAAGCTCCGTATAGATTCTGTGATTTCCGTCGTGTGACCATTTCATTCATCAGGGGTCGTGGCAACTGCATGACCGGAAGGGTCACTTCTCACAAACAAAGTCACCGTGCATGAAAGTCACAAAAAGGGAGCATACAAGGAACAAAGCACAGGTCGACCTGATCTGAGCACTATAAGGCAGCAGCACGGAGGGCTTCACTTATCTCTGCGGAGTGATGACGCTCGTACACGAGAGCACAGAAGCAACAAACGGGCGAGACAAACAGGGAGCAAGATGCGTCTGATTACTATCCTCTTATCTCGATCCACTGTCATCAAATTCCGATGACTGGATTCTTTATCCCTATGGGCCATGAGCCAGGCGTTTGTCTTCAATAGACTATTTAATTCCACGGAGTAGTATGAGAGATAAGGAGTTTTCCGCGGGAAACTTGACTACATGCTAATATGTTTTCCGTCGGAGGAGGAATGTCGTCGGGAAATCGTCATACAAAAGCTTTACATGTACGCCTGATCATGGGCACCGCATCGGCCTCGAGTTGCCCAGCATTGCGATCCTGCTCAAGTAGAAATGAAGATGTTGTGGCGTTGGTCGTGTGTGCGGGATTTCGCTGACTACGGATGATGGTGCTTGCTTTTTCTCCTACTATCCTTAACAAGGAAACAAGCAAGCTGGGGTCTTACGCCCTGTGCAAATGATAAGAACCGGTTTGCCATGGCTTGACAGCTCGTTTGCCTTTGCGCAGGCCCAGGCGCTTATCATTCAGGCACAGAAGAAGGGAGTGTCAAGGAAAAGAAGGCCCGATTTGTAAATTCGGGGACTACCCGGAAAGATGAATTTCTAATTTTGGACGCCGCTCCAGGTCTCATGTTTCCCTGCGGTCAAGACGCCAGTATCAGACTCGGACAAGGCCAGGGAGGCCGTTTTCCGTTGCTTTTCCACGTCTGAATCCATAATCAATTTCGCCGTACAGTCATGGAAATGTTGATTTGCATATATAATCGTAGAATTTTCCCCTTTGGCCTGCCAGATGTTATGAGTCCTTATCATTGTTTCTTTTCTGCAGATTTGCTGTCTTCTTCGTTGTCATCATATAGCAAGCTGTTCTTGATCTGAACAATTCATATCCCTGAGAATCTTATCAGGTATCTGACAGGCTTATCACATCATTCCTGGGCTTCCAACAAATTCCAGAGCTCTTTTATACTTGGCCAAAGTCCACACCTTGCAGCCTTTTCGCTCCCATCAAGTCTTTCGCGCTCGCAAATATGGGCTCATTCGATCATCCAGCAGCAGAGCCAAAGCCATGGCGGAAAACCCCTCTTGTTGAGTCCAACATCCTTTCGCGCCAAGCAGGATGGTGAGTCGATCTTGACTATGTCACCGTTTTAACATGTCGAAGCACCATGGCTTACATCTCGTGTCCAGCCGCATATTCCTCAAACTCGAGCATATCCAGCCGGGCGGGTCTTTCAAGTCAAGGTGTGTACCGCTCATTCAAGGTCTTTGAACCAAAAGTTGCTTGCATCACTAACTGGATCATCTAGAGCAATCGGCAACCTTGTTCTTTCTCACATCAAAGACCCTGAGAACAGGGGGAAGAGACTTCACTTCTTCATTCCTTCAGGGGGCAATGCGGGTCTTGCTGCCACTGTAGCCGCCAATTCATATGGCTTCCCGTGCACAGTCGCCCTTCCGACCACGATCAAGCCACTCATGCTCAATCGGCTCATTGCCGCTGGCGCCAATGTCGTTTCTCATGGAGAGACAATTGATGAGGCTGCTCATTATATGCGGTCGGTCCTCATGAAGGAAATGGCCATGAATCACGGCGATGCCATTGTTCCGATCGAATTGCATCCATTCGACCGTGAAGCTATCTGGGAAGGAGTCAGTTCTCTAGTCGACGAGCTAGCCTATCAGCTTCCCCAGCCGTTTGAGGAAGATACAGGCGACTATTCCGACTCTGCAATTCCCTGTGATGCAATCGTCTGTAGCGTTGGCGGCGGAGGCCTAATGAACGGTATTATCCAGGGCTTAGAGCGCCAGTCCAGGGCAAGAGGTTCGCGAAAGGATGTGCATATTCTCGCAGCCGAGACCTCGGGTTCCGACAGTCTTTTCCAATCATATGCCAAACGGTCTCTTGTCACCTTACCGAAGATCACATCAATTGCCTCATCGCTGGGCGTCGTTCGGGTTGCAAACAAGACACTGGAGAATACTTTAAGCCCTCCACGTGGGGTGAAGGTTCATCCAGTGGTTCTCCACGACTCAGAGGCTGCGATGGGATCGCTTCGGCTAGTTGATGCAGAGAGGATCCTTGTTGAGACTGCGTGTGGTGTCGCCGTCGAAGCAGCAATTGGGCCACTATCCAAAAGGGCCATCCACAATGAGCGGCAGGGTACTCCAGACTCCATGTCGGATGACGGGTCTGTGAATGTGCCTCAGACCAACCCAACTTGGTCGAACAGATTAGCCCAGATCATTCCTGATTTCAATCCCAACTCAAGAGTGGTTATCGTCGTCTGTGGTGGTAGCAATGTTTCAATTGACATGGCTGCTGAGTGGAGGACGAAGCTTGACGAAGGGTGGGCACCAAGATTTGAGGTGCCCGTCTGATTGTCTTTGACACATTTGCATATCATCCTTGAGCTGCGTTGGCATTTTCCTTTTCGTGTTCCCCGCTTATGTCGCGGTCTCGTTTCTTGCATTGCTATCTTCACGATATCCAATTTTTTCAATCATTGCTGTTTAAGCTTTCAGTGTGCTCCTTTTGTCAAATAGCATCATATGAGCCTCGTCCGATTCAAATATACTTCAACGGTCTCTGCAAAGTCACAAGTCCGTTCTTCATATCTTCGCCAGTCATCTGCGATTGAACCGTCAGTGAGCGTATGGAGGCAAATACTAGTGTGAAATTGAGATGCAAATGAAAAGCTCAGTTATTGTGGTATGAGATGTTCAATACGTACAATACAATTACCTCATACATACCACCAATGGCACTTCAAGATCTATCGCAGTCCAATCCGGGGGCATCATAAATCATCTCAGAAGATGTATGAAAAGTGTCAAACTTTCATAGTCCACCTCTCCCTGATCCATTGCTCCGCCTTTATTCGTTAGACCCCTTGTTTTCGCCAGGTTCCTTCCAACTATTTCCAGATCTACCCTTGTAACGCCGGGTATGAATCTGATATCATAACTTGGTTTGGCCCATTCAACTAGGCCTTGACTTGATGCAGGTGTGCCAGGCATTGAATATTGTGCCTGGTGCATCGCGCCTGACGAGCTAGGTGTGAGTTTTTGACCGCCAACGGTGACGGATAGATTTGTTTGACGATAGAGACTGCTCGGTATGATAGTCGGTATGATTCGAAGGGTGTGAGATGATGAGGGTAAAGTAAATGTAACCGACTGCTGAGTACTTGTGGAAGGTGGAATGCATATATGGAATGGCGCAGCCGAGATTGGGGCAGGAGTGCGATAGTGTGTGGCAACCCCTATTTTTCGATGATGTATGTAAAGATCTGGATGTGTGAATATTTCGACGGTAGATAGTAGAGGATGAGAATTGTCTGTGAAGTACACAGGTTAGAACCTTCGACGTCAATCAATCATACAAAAATCATACCTTTTCTCGATCTATTATTCTTCGCACTAGCATGCTGAGGACCCCGGAATTGGTCTAACGCAATGTCGGCAGGCGTTACTGTCGGATGAGCAGCAGGAGGAGGAGGGTTTGCATTAGAAGCAAAGTTGACATTGCCAGATTCTGTACTTTGGACGTGATACTGCGGCTCAAGAGGTATGGCCGCTATATTGGATGTCGCTGTTCCCACTGCTGGTTCAGTCGTATAATGAGGTTGGGTTGGTGTCGCAACGTGCGTGCTTTGTTGACTTGCTGCACCATTTGCCAGAGAAGGGGTGACTGATTCGTGTTTCACGGCGGCTGGCTTTGGTTGTGGTGAAAAGTCCTTGACACTCGCGGCACTTTTCTGTGAGGCCGCTCTAGGAGGGCGCTCGCGCAAGGATCTTGTCCGAGGGGTCTCAGAAGTTTCTTGTTGATTATCCTGTTTTGCGGCAGCCTGCCCATTGCCATCCTTTGCCGCACTCTCGGTTTGACTTTTGCCGTTTAGTCTCAGAGTAATTCGCTGGGGGGTTTCTGTCTGCCCCGAGCCTCCCATCTTAAGCTTGAGCCTTGTTCCCGAGGGGCCAGGGGCGGGTAAGGTAGCAGGACTGTTGGAAGCTTCCGGACTCCGAGGAGGATCAGGAACAACTTTTCGCACTTCGGCTAATCGTTCGAGGAAGTACTTCTTCAGCTCCTCTGCTTCTTCCACAATAGCGCTTCCTGGCTCATTGAACTCGCTGGCATTACGCCAGATATAGCTGACTTCCTCTTCCAGAGCGTGCCATGTCCTGAATGGGGATCGTTTCATGGAGTTCTTCCTGTTATCGGTTCCACGGACAAGTTTGAGTATTGCACGTAGCGAGGTTGGATGTTTGATAATGTCGTAGTATTCTTTGTAAACGTTCTTGTCTGGTTTCGATATGAAATTGTAGAAAACTTCAAGACCTCTAGAAGTTAGATCAAGTTAGCAGATATTTATCAATTATCGAATATGAAGATCCTGGTGTACGGGCTTACGTCTCATCCTTCAACTTAATCATCTCAGAGATGATTTTGGCTTGAGCAGCTTCGAAACTTAAACCCTCGAAACCTTCTTGCTGCTCTGCATTAATATCAGGCGGCTTGTCTGGAACTTGTGGTTGCGACTTTGTCGTCCTTTTGCGACCTCTGAGATAAGGAGTCTCTGGTTGTTCCTCCCCTCTGGCCTCATTGATAGGGGCAACAGGTTCAGAAGGTAAACTTGCTGCCGCAATCTTTTTGTCTTCTGGCACGGGCGTTGAAAAGGGAACATAATTGGGGTCGTTATAGGCCGGGTTGATTTTTGGGAACTCAGCAGCGAGGACTTTTCGAATACGTTCGGCATTAGAGAAAAGGGCAGATCCATTTTCGTTGTAGTGTTTGGCATTTGAGACCAGTCGACGAAGGTCGCACTCCACATGCGTCAGTTGTCGGTATTCATGATTTTGTAGGCGTTGCTGCAGAGGAGCTAGGATCAGTTATGGGGTCTGACGTAAGGGGCGGGCAGATCAGACATACCTCAACCATTTGAAGAGATATTGGCAGCAAGATAGCCCTGTAGTAACCGGGAGCTGAGTCCTATAAGGAGTGAAGAAGAAGTATAAGCAATCGTCGAATAAGGCGGATGACCCATGAGGCATTGAGGACGTCGACGTACAGGATCGGGGAGACGCTCGAATTCCCCCGCGATGAGTCGGCCACTACAGCACGAATTAGTACGATCATATTGACAGTAGCACAATGAACTGGTAAAAAGGCGTACTGTTTGTCTTTGGTTTGCCGGATAGCCTCTATGACCTGAAGGCCAAGGTTGGTCGTATTCTCGGCAGTCTCATCGGTTTCCGGTATATAAGCCTACAAGATAATATGTTTGTTAGTACAGTTGCGATCAACGGTGTGATAGATTGGGCAAGAAGTAAAAAGCTTGAGTTCCAACGGTAATCGCATCGAAAAACGCTAGAACTTGACGCTAGAACTTCGCGCGCATGCGTATGTGCATGGCAGAGAGGAAAGGCGGAGGGAACAGATGGAATGGGAGGTGACCGGTCCCGCTTTCTACATCGTCGCGAACCGCCTTGCGATGAGTGACACTAAGCTCTGGGCGGGTGGCTCATGCTTCCACGCTCAAATCGAAGAGATAAGACTTACATCAATCCTTCTCCTCTTCTGTGACCTGAGGGAACCCTCAGGAGAAGCAGCACCGGCGGCGGCGGCGGCAGCGCTCCTCTTTTTGACAGCCATTTGCGAGGACCGACGACACTGAAAAGCGTGGTGTGGTGTACAGGCAAATAGGAATACGTAGTGGTTCGCTTTCGCAACTGCTGTGCTGTGCAGTGACTGCGGAGTGGAGTTGATCGAATGCGCTGCTGCTTTTTGATTGCCAATTCGCAGAAGAAAAAGAGCAGCGAGGTGCAGAGGAGACAGACAGGACGAGCCGTATGTTCAATAACCGGCTGAGCTGCTTGTGGCCGAGTAAACTGGATGTATCCTGATATCACCGTTGCAAGTCCTTGTGGTTGTCCTTGTCCGTGTCGTCGTCGTCCACGTCCACCTCGGCCTCAGCCAGTCAAGGTACAAACGCAGCGCGGAGAATGTTTCGGGCCGGGATGGCAGTGACGGGGACGGGGCTCGGCAGCGCGATATCAAACCGACGACGACCACGACGACCACGACGATGGGGAGCATCAAGGGAATCAAGGGAATCAAGGGAATGGCATGAGGCCATGTCTGGGAGGCCCAATGGTGGTTGCGCCTCGCTACATTCTATCTGCCACCCTGTGGTGGTGATGTC
>JAGYIB010000093.1:0-16564 GCA_024244615.1 Ascosphaera pollenicola | reverse complement strand
ATATCATTGGACAAGGGAGCAAAAGTATGTACACTATCGAAGATGTGACAGACGACCACGTCTGCTAACTCGCAACATAATTGCAGCCGTAAAGTGTGGGGCTGTTACTTCTCTCGCAATATCTGCAGACCATACAACTATTGCTGCTGGTCATGCTGATGGGACTATATTGACATGGGAGATAGAACGGTCAGCGCGACCTTTTCTTATGATTCCGCCAGTGCTTTCGGCCCAGGCAGGAGTAAAAGGGTATAACGGGCATGTGTCTGGCGCATCAGTCATTCACATTGGCTTTTTGGGAATAAGACACACTGCTCTTGTGTCTGCAGATGACCGGGGAATGGCTTTCTCGCATCTTGCAACCAGAGGAACGGGTCCTTTAGGAAGGAGAGTCAAGACAACACGTATCTTGGGCCGATATCCCGACGATACACTAATTGTCGGACGAAAGCGAAAACCCAGCTCAGTACTCGCCTTTTCACCGCTTCCACTTGGCAACATTGATCAATCTACAGACTCAATGGGGCTTGTCGCGATGCTCACTCCATACCTGTTGGTCATTGTATCGACTACTCCTGTTGCAGAAACACAGTACAAGATCGGCCGACCAAACCAAATGGCAGCTCATGGTGCTCTCACTGCATGCTTGGCGTGGTTTCCGGCAATCAGGCTCAAAGGCAGCAGTTCCGACACTTCAAAAACTAAGCTTGTTTATTGCTGGTCGAACATATTGACCGTTCTCGAAGTTACTGAGATCCCCCCAGATCCAGCCGACCCAGAGAAACCGCCAACGCTTGCTTTTAAACCTCGGAATCGATGGGCAGCAAACGAATCTATAGTGGCTGTACAATGGATCAGTCGTTCTGTTCTCTCCGTTTTAACCATCACCCAACAACTTCTTATACTGGAGGACGAAGGTTTGCGTGTGACCGATTCATTCGATCTCGTCAATAAACAGATCTACCATATCGATTCATTTTCCCCACAATTGCGTTCTTTGGTTGAAACTCTGGACGAAGAAGACCAATCGATGCACGGGGTAGTTGCGGACGCATATTACATGAGTTTCCGTTCGTACAAGGGTCGCCTATTTTTGCTAGGTGTCAATGACATCTCCGTTGGGAGTCTGTCCAATTGGGCTGATAGGTTATTTGCGCTGATGGAGGCGAACCAATTCGTTGCAGCAATCAGGCTCGCGAAGGACTATTACGTTGGAAGCAGCGAAAAGCTGACGGTAGGACTTCCCAAAAACAACGAAGCCAGGCATGACTTGGTTCGTGATAAACTTCTTGAGATAATGTCGGCATCCGTTCGTTATGTTTTTGGGAAAAGCGGGGGCCGGTCGCCTGCCCAAGTTGAGGAGCACAAGCTCATGGATCTCGCTGATGCGTGCATCACTGCTTGCATTGTGCTCAACGATCGTGATTTTTTGTTCGACGATCTCTACGAATATTATGAAGAGAACGAGTCTGCCGGTACTTTCATGGATGCATTGGAGCCATATATTATGGAGGGAGACATCCAGTCATTACCCCCATCTGCGATCAAGGCCCTCGTCGCGCACTTCTCAGAAACACATACTGCTGAACATCTTGAAGAGGTGCTCTGCTTACTTGATACCTCAACCATGGACATCGACCAGGTGACATCACTCTGCAAGTCTTATAATCTATATGATGCATTCATCTATGTCTGGACGCAGGCCCTCAAAGATTATGTTGGCCCCCTGATTGAGCTTATCAGCCTCATTGACCAAGACGCAAACCTCACCGATGCTGAATCTGTGAGGAACTTTAAAATTGCCATGAAGATGTTTCCATATATGTCCTATACATTGACCGGAAGAATGTATCCCACGGGAGACGAACTCGGTGCGGCAGACGCAATGAGGGCAAAGACAGACATATACAGATATCTTTTTACCGGCAATTCTCGTCAAGGACGCTTCGGCAATCTTCGGTCCATTTTATTATTTGACTCCGCAAGCTTCATGAGTATGCTCAACGAAGCATTTGAAGATAGTTTCTTAAACGAAACAGCAGATCAAGTGGGCTCCGCAAACGGACCAAGCGACAAGTTCTCAATCAACAGACAATATATCATCAGCATCCTCCTTGAAGTAATGGATACAGGCTCCGAATTTGATATCCTCAGCACGATATACCTTGACATGTTCATTGCTCGCAATATTCCAAAATATCCGCAGTACATATTACTACCGGGGTCAGCTTTGAACGGAATACTTCTTCGCCTTTGCAAATATCCATTGGAAGACATGTTGGAGGATTGCCAACTAAGCGCTGAGTGTTTGTTGTCTATATATCATCCTCCAGATATGCAGGTGTTCATTCCCGCTTTCAAAACAGCCAGGTTTTACCGTATACTGAAATCCGTTTACAGAGCGGAGGGCCAGTACTCGGAGCTTATCATGACGTATTTTGACGACCCTGAGGAGAAGGAAATGGTTTTCACTACACTTAGAAACTGCCTCCGGAAACACTCAGCCCTAACGCCAAAACAGCATCAAGAAGTGCTCGATGTCATGACGGCACATGCTGCAGAATTGGTGACGATGAATGTCACAGAAGCTGCATACCTTATACAAGAAGTCGCCCCGGACCTTCACCTGCGGTTCGTCGAGTCTCTTGACCACGATCAAAGAGGCCAGTACCTCTATTTGAAGGTACTTCTTGAGCCCCTGGAGCGAAAGAATCGAGCGCAACGAGCGTTAGGTCAGACTCTAGTTGAGACATATGTGAAATTGATGTGCACATACGACCCTCAGAATGTTGCCGAGTTCATCGACACACTTTCTGAGACCCGAAACAACCTAGCATTGAATATTGATTCGGTGCTATCGGTCATGGAGGGTCAAGGTGTCATAGATGCAGCCGTTGTGCTTTTGGCACGTCGTGGTGAACTGCGTCGTGCTATGGATCGATTGATTGAACATCTACAGACGCTGAAGATTGGACTGACTGAAATTATGGACGTCCCCATCGAAGCACACGATGAAGGAAAGAAATTGATAAAATCCATTGAGAAATATGGACGGGTGGGCATTTGGTTGTGTCAAAGGTTCAATGACAGCAGAAAGCTTTCAGAAAAGCCGCTTGCTGTCACTGAAAAGAAAATCATGTCAATGCGGGATCGAGCCGTTGCCTTGAGAGAGCCATTGAACTTTGATGAAAGCCTTTGGCTCGATCTTATCGAGACATTGGTTCACATTGCACGGTCTCTAGCGGTCAACTGTAGATCTGAGGGCTGGCATTCTAAGCTTACGGGGGGTACACTCGAAGGTTCGCCAAAAGGCCAAGGGAATGATGTTCCGATCTCACCATTACGCAATTTGGTTCAACAGGTTTTCACTGCACTATTGGGACTGACTTCTGAACGGAGTGCGTCTACTAATCGGACTGACCTAACTTTTCTCCGCATCTTGCGCGCATTCCTCACACGCGCAGCTTCGACCTCTCCGTCGCTCAATGAACTTCGCTCCGTTCTTCGCGATATATTTTCGGCATACACATACGAAGAATCGTTACTTTCGCTCGCAAATTCGATGCTGGGTAAAGATCTGTTTGTTGATGTGGACGAATTGACAAAGCTGAGGTCCCGTGGCTGGAGACCAAAGGGACGCTTATGTTACATATGTCCACAGAGAGTCTGGGGTCCGGGCGCAGGTGAGCAAATCTGGGATGCTTGGGAAAGCAAGACCAAGAAGCCACCGAAACGCACTGCAACCGCCGGAACCTCGACATCTGTGGGGGAGGCGTTTCATGTCTCACCAGGTGCGCGAGATATCAAAGGCAAAGGCAGAGCAGTAGATTCGGCATTCCTGCCGGCTGGTGATGCAGGTACCTGTGAAGCTGAAACCTCTCTGCCGTCAACGGAAGACATGACTGCAGCAAGAGTGGATCCGCCGGATCTAGACCAAAACTTACGGAAGTCCTCCCATAACCATCACAATTCAGCTCTGATTATTTTCGCATGTCGGCACGGGTACCACCAGGAATGTCTACTTCGCGAAAGTAAACAGAGTACAGGACAGAGTGTGGGCATCTCGACATCGGATCGTACCGCACTGAAGTGTCCCAAATGTTCTGTAGATCAATGATTAAAACCTAAAGATATGATCTACTTCCGGGAAGGCTCGCTCAATCTTCTGTACTATGAATGGTGTCTGATGCAAAATATAAAGACGGGGTCGAGAACCTCACCGGCGTCTTCTCCCACTACAGCCCCGCACAAATACGGCATTTCTGTTGTTTCAAGACAGCCCGTGGTGTCTCAATGCAAAACTGTGAGCTGATATACCTACCAAAAAACTTCTGACATATCAAGCAGTTCGGACTCCGCTTCTTCACAGTTAGGAACAGTGCAAGATCACCGTTGGTCGTTTGGTAGAGAATATCAAAGCGAACGACGTACACTAGCAAATCTGCACAAATCCGGCATTATCTTTCACGACGCAGTGATTCTGTTACCAGCCGCTGTACCAGATCCATCTTAATGCAGCAACGTGGCTAGCTCCTCAAGCCGTTATGGCCTTTCTCCTGCAGGCCGCGGGGATGTTTCATCCCTGACAAAGTTCTTGTGATGCCTCCTTGAACGGATGGTGGATTTCGTATATAAAGACTTTCCATCACTTCCACTAAAGGTTCTTGTTGGCTGTCTTTGTTGTTGTCAGAGCACGATCTCAACTCATATTCCCTTCGTTGGCCTGAGCTCTCATTGCATATCCTGCAGGCAGGATCCATTCCTTATCAGCTCCTCAGGTTTTTGTGTCCTTTGCCATTCTCATCATTATTGTCATCCCAAATTTCGATTAATCAGGCGGACCGTTCATTTGGATCAACAAGATTGACTGGACAGTCCTTTGGTCAAAAGCTTCTAGTATGCATCTAAACTGGGGATTTATGTCGTTGGCAGCCGCTGTCGTTCCTGTTGCTGCCACGACCTATACCCTGCTAGATGATTACCAGCCATCAACTTACAGCGACAATTTCACGGTCTTCAATGTTAGTTGGCTCACAAACATCTGGTATCAACGACGCTAATAATAGATCAGGGCCATGATCCCAGCGGAGGTTATGTCGAGTACCTAGATGCCGAGACTGCATATAATGAAGGCATGCTGGGTATCGAAAATAATGCCATTTACCTCGGTGTCGACCATAAGAGCATTGTTAAGGATGGGCCAGGAAGAAGAAGCGTCAGGCTTCAATCGAGGGGTGTATATGCCAGTGGCCTGATTGTTGCAGACATCGGCCATATGCCGGAAGATGTTTGCGGTACATGGCCAGCCTTGTAAGTATTTTTCAGCGAACAGCAAACCCCTGGGAAGCAAACCGTTGACCCAGACTAGTTGGATGACTGGCGCTAAATGGCCAGATGATGGTGAACTTGACATCATTGAGGGGGTCAATGTTCAAGATCAGCTGGAATCTGCCCTGCATCTTGGTCCTGGCTGCAAGGTTGATAAGAATCAGGACATGATCGGTACAATGCAGACCGAGGATTGTTATGTCTTCTCTCCCGACCAACCAGGTAACCAAGGCTGTGTGGTTGATGCTTCTCACGGCGTCGGTTACGGCTCAGCTTTCAATAAAGCAGGCGGTGCCGTGCTTGCGACTGAGATCACCAAAGACGCGGTCTCCATTTGGTACTTCCCTCGCTCGAAGATCCCTGCCGAGCTAGAAAACGGCGTAACAAATGTCGACACCGCGAAATGGGGTAAACCGATGAGCAGGTTTTCCGGCGATTGCGATTTCGAGGAAAAAATCAAGGACCAAACGATCATTTTCAACACTGCATTCTGCGGTGATTGGGCCAAAAACAGATGGCAGGAAAATGGGTGTGCTGCAAAGGCACCTACCTGCGAAGAGTTTGTGAAGAATCATCCAGAGGCTTTCAAAGATGTCTACTGGTCCATCAATTGGATGAAGGTCTTCCAGCAAGGCGGTGGCTCATCTGGTGGAAACCCCGTCGAATCAGCTGCACCTACGGTCAAGCAATCACAACATTCAGAAAAGACCCAGACATCAGTAAGAACGGTCACTCCTACCCGCCAAACGACCCTCGCTCTACAAGGAACGTCCACAACTCCTGTGGCATCTGTGCCCGCGCACACTGCATTGTCATCAAGCCAATCACAGTATGGCTGCATAACCTATGTGACCAAGTGGACAATCACGACTGTCATTACAACAGGCGCGGCTGACAAGCAAGCGGCACCGACTCTCAATGCTTGAAGGTGTTTACAGATGCCACGCACGACGCTTGAGCTGGCCAATCGAGGCATGATTCCTTGTGCTTTACAACGAGTTCTTGTGTTTTGTACATCGCTTCAGTGCGGCTTGTCGCTTTCCAATTGCGGTCCTCTAAGGTCAAATTATAGCATAGCATGACGAAATGAATGCATATCATCCACTCTTCCTCTGAATTTCCCTCCCTTTGACGTATGCAATAGACGAACTTTCGTATGAAGCAGAAAGTGGCCGTCTTGGCTGACTGCTGAGGACAGATCCCGCGGCTATGGCGAGGAAAAATTACGAGCTGCTGCCAGTGGCTCCTGGAGTTTCATCCATGAGTAATTTGGTCGTTACGAGACTTTTGGATTTACATGCAAAAGCACTGCAAATCGATGGCGCGGGTGATGATGTCTCTGCTACGAAAGTCCCTGAACTGGACTTACAAACATGGTGCTCTACAACAAACCTTTGCGAAGCCAAAACGGGATTACGCTGAGAGCTGCGATGTATCTGGTTTTTGTCGTTTCATGTGATATTAGCGGTGCCCTGAACAGCAAATAATCTGCGCGCAAAGAAGGCATAACTCACATAAAAAAAACAAAAAAGAACGAGCGTCGTCCCCCCAGGATGATCGGAATTGAATTGCGCTGGATGCCCTCGCGTGAAGGACGATCCGAAAACACGCCGCGCATTGCACTGAAGTACCCTCCTCAATGAGGATGCACAATCTTCGCAACGACTCTCCCATGAGGAAACCGAGGTCGATTCCCGAAAGAATTACCCCGCCCCGATGTTTCTTCTGCCGTTTGCGGACGTGAAACCACGCCTGGCCCTCACGGGCAGTACCGGCCAGCACAATTGATGCTGACGGGTTGTATAGTGAAGATTTCTCCGAATTTCTCATTTGCAAAGATCTGACTAAAGTAGCCAGGACAAACAACGAGACAAGCTCAGCGTCTGCCGTGTGAAAGCAAAGAAGCGCAGCGATGGGGGAACGACGCTCGTTGGGGAGAGAAAGAGGAAAGAAGAAGAGATCCACGTTGAAGTTGAGATTTTTTTATGTTGTGGATGAAAGACGCGATTCTGCCGAGTCCCACCGGTGTATGCCGCGGAATGGTTGTTAGCATAAAACGTTGTGTTTTAAGATGTGTTATTTGTACTTTGCTTGTTTTGTCTTGCACTTTGTTTTCTATGCTACATCTGTTTTCTGCCTGCATATCGTGGAGACGTCACACGCTACGGAGTACCGTACAAAGTACCGTACATGAAAAAAGCTTGCGATGACGCCGTTGTGGGAATTAACCAAAATCATCAGAATGGCGGACGTACAGAAGTTCATGTTGGTCGCCGACTCTGACAAGGTCGAGGCCTCGTCAATTGCTAGTTCAACAGCCCAGAGTATGCCTTTCCAGACCCTTCACTGCTCCAAGTACTGACATGTTTCCCCAGGAATACTTTCCAAAGAGACCGGTTTGATTGACGTCGTCCAGTCTCTCGGTGATTACATTAACGATGAGGATGCAATCATTCGCGGCAAAGCCGTCTCGTTCTTGACTGCAGTTATCACTTCATTGCCGGATAACTATCTTTCGAGACAGCAAATCCATGTGCTCACGGAGTTCTTCTGCGACAGGATACAGGATGGGGGTGCGATAGCGGGCCTGGACAGGCTCCAGAGCCTCAATAGATTCACCAGCGATATGACAAAACTCGTGGCCAGGGCGTGAGTGTGACATGCTCTCATGGTGCCGGTGCAGAATCGCTGACTTCATCTTCAAAGCCTATTCGATAATCATGAGGTTCTCCGCAAGAGGTCGCAATCACAGCGGTTTCAAATGCTCACACTCCTTAACAACCTCATGTCGCGGCATAGGAAGGGTATGTATCATCCTTGCATGCCGTCCAATACTCATTGCGACATGGCACTAACATCAGATATAGCTTTGCATAGCATGGGCGAAGAGTCTCTCGTGGGTGTCGTCAATCTTGTCACTGGCGAACGTGACCCAAGGAACTTGATGATTACTTTCTCCATCATCAGAGTAGTCATAGTCGAGTGGGAGATCGCTGAGCATGTGGATGTAAGTGCCCCTCGCCTTGGTCGACCTGTGCAAGCAATTGACCGTCTGCCTAGCTCCTTTTCGAGTCCGTGTACAATTACTTCCCCATCACTTTCAAACCTCCACCAAATGACCCATACAAGATTACCGCCGAAGACCTCAAAGACCGGCTTCAGGACTGTCTGTCGTCAACATCTCTATTTGCTCCTTATCTCTTCCCGGCGTTGATTGACAAGCTAGACTCCACTTCCGTCAATGTTAAGGTATGCCCCTTTCACTGCCTCGAAATATGTTCAGTCAATTGACCTTGTCATAGAAAGATACTATCAACGCTCTTGGGGCCTGTGCTGCTTCCTATGATGCATCAGTCGTTTCACGGTATTCATTGACCATATGGGATGCTTTGAAATTCGAGATTCTCAATGTTCAGGAGGAGATCCTCTCAGACGAGGCTAAGAAAGTATTGCGCATCATTGCTCAGAGGCTATCTGAGATTGAAGGTACAACCTTGACGCAGTACCTCAAGCCAATTGTGAAAGAATGCGATGAGCAACTCCAAGAACCACTCCACAAGCAGGCCAAACCCGCCCAGGAGATCGTGAAGCAACTTGCTTCCGCATCTACAGCTTCATTCAAGATCATCGTCACAATGGTCATATCGTCTTTATTCAAAATATACGAGAACGCAGATACCATTGCCAAGCGGAAAGGGACTTTGGACGCTTTTCTTTCTTTATTCGCCGCTGCCAATGAAGTGTATAAATCACAGATCGGTACAAGTGTCTCTACTACCGAGAACCCGCTCGCTGAGTACCGCGAGCAAATCCTCGAAGTGCTTAGCTCGGCCTTGATGGGATCAGCTAAAGATGACATATCATTTAGAGTGGCTGCCCTCCGCGGATTCCTTCAATTATCCACCATCCCGCATCTGCTCCTTGAGAATGAGCTCGAGCTATTTGTCAAGCACGTCAATGAGATACTATTGCTGGAGTCTCTAGAAAGGCCCCAATTGAAGAAGGAAGCCCTTGTCACTTTGTCAACGCTGTCAACCTCCCGACCTTCGCTCATTATCAACCTCACTTTCCCCGCACTCATATCCACACTACCGGACCAGGAAGATGATACAAGAAAGCAGGAGTATCTCATAACTCTTGACAACCTTGCAAAGATCAGCGTTGAGAAGACCGTTTTCGAAACACTTGTCCGACGACTTCTGAGCAATTTCAATGTCGCTGTGCATGCAAGTGGTGTCCCTGGAGATTACCCTGCTATGCTGCTTAAAACCATTCTCGTTGCCATGGAACAGCATGAGGGCATCAATGACCTCCATATCATGGATTTCTACTTCGACAAGATTGTTGTTGATCTGTCAAGGAGATCAGCACTTGCAGCTATAGGAAAGGATTCTGCCACATGCCTATTAGAGGCTTCAGCTCTTGATATCCTGGGGCGAATCCTCAATTTCGTTATGCGACACTCCCCAGCAGAGGCGCAAGATAGGGCGTGTGAGAATGTCTATACTCTATTTGCTCAAGATGATGGATTTACACCCGTTCCTGTCGCGTCAAAAGTCTCGGATAATCAAAGGAGGACTATGATTTTGTCGACCTACATCCTTGCAGGACTTCCCAAGACTTCGAAGTTACCCGATGTCAGTGATCTAGTACAAAAACTAGTCAGCCTTGCCGCACAAGAAACGGATACTTCAACCCAAACAGCCCTTTCACGGCATATGGCACTTCTTGTCAATAAGTTCACTCAAACAGCTGATCTTGCTAGTCCGTCTGACTTATTGTTCTCCCTTCTGAACTCCAATGATTTAGGGATCTCGAAATCAAGAGCACTTGTCATATTTTGGCTTTCAAAGGCCCTTGTTTCTCGACTTGCTCCCAAGACACCACAAATTCTTGAGGCACTTGTTGGCCTTCTGAGATCGCCAGATGAAATCACGAGCGTCATGGCTGCGCAGAACTTCGAACTGCTGATTGCCCCTGATTATGTCTTCTCAACCGTCAATGGAGCGAATATCCGTCTCCTTGCCAAACAACGAGTCTTTTCAATCGTCGTTCCTGTGATATCAGAGCACGTGCGCGGTGTCAACTCATCGGCAGCAAACAATCCAGCGGCCGCGGAAGCACAGTCTTTACCACATGTCAAGACATCATTGCTGACAGCTTTGATGGGGCTGATCGCGCATATTCCATCAAGTCTCTTGGTTTCTGAAATGTCTACTCTTCTTCCCCTATTCTTACAGACTCTCGACCTCGAGGCACTGGACTCCGTGAAGCTCAAGTTGACAGCGCTTAATACATTATCCATCTTCATAGAGGAAAACGGTATAAACCTCATCAATGAGGCTGGCTACATTGAGGGACTGGTGAAACGTCTGCTCAAGGTGAGCACGGTGGCCAGGCCGTACCGCAAGACATCGAACCCACCCCGGGTTCGGGTTCAAGCTCTACGGTGCTTACGCCTCATTGCAAAAACTCCTGCGCATACCACCTTCTCTAAGAAGACTTCGCCTTTACTGCCACTGAAGGATTCCGTGATCTACAGCCTCAAGCCGGCATTGGATGATCCAAAACGAGATGTGCGGCACATTGCAGTTGATGCCAGGGCTGCGTGGTACAGGGATGTTGACAGCAACAATGATATACCGCCACAACGGCTTCGGCCGTCAAGACGTTCAAAAGGCGGAAGAATGAACGTCATTCCTTTTAGCTGCGGAACACCGTCACAACAGTCCTTCCTCATCTAATTCAGCTGCAAGGGGGCTGATTCTCTCCTCCAGAAGATCCATGTCCTCCAACATCGTTCTTGAAGGTAGTTTCCATAATGTTGTCCCGCATATCCGATCTTTGACAAGGAGATCGTCGACAAATTGGTCTATTGTGGTCAATGTAAAGCCATCTTTTGTCCTTCGCTTCAACTTCCGATAATCTGAGAGAAGTGGCTCCAATGTCTTGTATATTTCAACAGGCTCAAATGTAAGCCGGATATAAAATGCAGCAAGTGCGCGGAGATATTTGAAATCACCAACTGCCTTCAAAATAGCAGCTGAATCTTCGTCATCTTCTTCAGGAGCTGTTTCCACATTGTCTTGTGCAGCATTGATGTTGGAGTTCGTATATATCTCTTGGTCCTTATTTTCCGCATCGTGAAAGTTCAAATACTCCAGCACCACTTCTTTCTCAGGATGCAGCTGTAGCATCTTGAAGAGGAGGCAGAGAAAAGGCGTCGGTTTTTGAGCAATTCCGGAGGTGCCACCAATATGTGTCAATTCCACAGCACGGTCACATAGAGTTGCTGCATTCAATCCAAAGCACTGCTCCTTCCAGTAATATGACTCTGTGATACGGTCTCGAAGAGGCTTGTCGATAAGCGTGAGCGGATTGACGCCTCGAACGAGAGTACCAGAGTAGCCTCGCTCATCAAGGAAGTCGGCGGCGTCCGCACGATGAGTTTTCATGCTGGATCAGGCTTGAGCTGTGCAGGGCAGCTTATAGGTGTTTGCGCGGTAGTGAACTGAACGATATCGTCACATACCGTGGTCATCCACGACGAGAGGAAGAAAGTGACACGCGACAAGACCTGGAGCGCCGCTGTACAGGATGACCTTCTTCTAACGACGCTCGAAGTGCCAACCTCGGACTAGGATTATTTCAGATTATCTTCAGGAGCCCATGAAGAGGTGGAATTGGAGTAGAGACCATGTTTTTCTGCCGTCTAAGCTTAGCGACGTACTATCGCACGGCCTTCACCCACTCCATGACTATACTTGGCTACGGATGTCTGAACATTTGATAGAACGATGATTAATTTGTCATGTCACCAGAAAAGATATGCTCGAGGACAATCAAGGTGCAAATATCTAAATCATGAACGAGACGAATGGCTGGCATCAGAAATGCATCTCTTCTTCACATTCTGAAGACTCCAAACCTGGTCGTGCCCCATCCTTCACTTCCCCCTCCTCTTACTTCCCCTACAAATGCGTCCGCGCTCCTTCCGCCAAGTGCTGCAGCGATGCTCATCCCTAAAATCTTCCTTGACTGTGCAGGGTGGACAATTCCATCATCCCACAAGCGTGCTGACGAGAATGTCGATGCAGACTCTGCCTCAATTCGGTCACGCAGAGCATCGTCTGTGGCGGAGCTCTGACTATCCTTTGACTTTGCTGAACGAACAGTAGCCATGACAGAAGCTAGCTGCTCAGAGCCCATCACCCCTATCTTTGCATTGGGCCACATGTAGAGGAAGCGTGGAGAGTAAGCCCGCCCACTGGGATAATGCTCATCATTAGCTTCGCCCAGATGCAACAAGGTGACAGTCATTGACACGCAAAGAGGTTTGACTTACCACATGCCATAGTTTCCAGCGCCTGCACTCATTCCAAACACCAATGTGAATTTCGGAACGTCAGCGCAAGCCACAGCAGTCACTAGCTTCGCTCCATTCTTCGCAATACCGCCTCTTTCTGCATCACCACCCACCATGAATCCAGAAATGTTCTGCAAGAACACGAGAGGAATGTTGCGTTGTGCACAGAGCTGAACAAAATGTGCCCCTTTCAAGGATGATTCGGAGAAAAGGATGCCATTATTGGCTACTATACCAACCTGTTGGCCGTATATACGCGCGAATCCAGTGATTAAGGTCTCTCCGTACAGAGGCTTGAATTCAGAAAATTCAGAACCATCAACGATACGAGCAATGATCTCATAGGCTGAGATGGGTCGCCGTAAGCTTGTGCCAACAATCCCAGCAAGCTCGTCGGGGGCGTAAAGCGGCTCTTGGTATTTGGCAGTCACTGAGGATGATTTCTGAGGCCAATTCAAATTTGCAATTGAACGGCGTGCCAGGACAAGCGCATGAGCATCGTCCACTGCGAGATAGTCTGAGACCCCAGAGACGCAGGCGTGCATCCTACCGCCGCCTAAGTCTTCAGCTGAAATCTCCTCTCCTGTCGCTGCTTTCACCAATGGTGGACCTGCAAGGAAGATAGTGCCTTGCTTTTCCACGATAATTGACTCGTCACTCATGGCTGGGACATAAGCACCGCCAGCTGTACAGGGGCCCATGACAACGGAGATTTGCGGTATGCCCATACTAGACATCCTTGCCTGGTTGAAGAATATTCGTCCAAAATGTTCTTTATCGGGAAAGACATCTGCTTGATGAGGCAGATTGGCTCCACCTGAGTCAACTAGATAGATGCACGGTAGCCGATTCTCCTTCGCGATTTCCTGTGCACGTAGATGCTTCTTGACAGTGATAGGATAATATGTGCCTCCCTTGACTGTGCTATCGTTGGCAACTATCATGCAGGCAACGCCTGACACAGATCCCACCCCAGTGATAATTCCTCCTGACGGGATATCTTCCCCTGGATACAGCCCGTAACCTGCCAGGGGCGATAGCTCGAGGAACGAAGTCCCTGGATCGATCAAAGCCGCAACACGATCTCGCGGCAGCATCTTGTTGCGCAACAAGTGTTTCTCTCGTGCTTTCTTGGGACCGCCTTCTGCGATCTTGAAATGTAAGTCTGCCATATTGGATAGCAATTCTTTCATTTGGGCCTCATTCTCTTGAAATTCGGCGGAAGACGTGTCAACAGTACTCTGCAGCACAGAGACCGTGTTCACTTGACTTGAATGAGAATAGGTCGCGGCTGTTCGAATGGGCGCAATGCGCCCTAGAACGGGACACACATCGCGTGGATTTCTGAACAGCCTGGGTGCATCGCGGCACGCAGAAAGCACTCGAGGAATCATGGTAATCTGGCTATGGTGATTCTCAACCAGAAATCCATGCCCTGTTTGTTGAACGGAGTGTGACTATAGCGGACAGATGAACGATTACGCATTGTGTCGCACACTGTAGAGATCAGCTCCCCAATATGTAGTTTTGACAGTAGGTTCGACAACGTCACTCGTTGGACGATCTGGGGTCACTTGCGGGGCAGGGGAGCTGAGGGGAGAAAAGGCGGCTACAAACGGCTGCAGTCTTACCACCACGCACACTCTGAGGAGCCGGTGATGCGGATAGCGTGAATCTTGTACGATGCGGGCCGTGCGCTTAATTGCGTGGAAGGTCGTCGCTGTAGAAGAGTCGGCAAAGCAATTTGACATTGCCGAACACCGCCGTGAGTGCAAAGATAAGCCCATCAATCCTTTGATGCAGTGTTCGTTCTCATGTAGAAGCTTTTATACACATGCGCAATCTTATACTACCATCGTACCTCGCAGTCGCGTTTGACTAGCCAAACATTGAGGCCCCTTCTGCCAACAACCCGTCTCAGCGTGGGTATCACGCCATCATCTCCAAAATCCAAATCGTCGAGATTGATATGGTTTTCATATGAATATAGCAAATGTAGTTGAACGCCTTCCGTGGGAATTAAACGCGTCGGACTTGCACCGTGTTTGGATCTCGCTGGTTCAATATAGGGATCAATGAAGGTATTCGACGCTGGCGCGACAAGCAATGTCGGGGCACGTTGGAAAGTAACGGTATCGTTGGTCAAGCGCTCATTGCATCGTGGCACGAACGCATCTAAGCTTTCTATCATGTCTGGCCCACTCATTCCCTTGAAGTCCACCGTTCGTATATCTGTACTCACTGATTTGAGAGTGTTGTTGCCAAGCAACCAATTCGGTGGCATATACGTTTTCCACCAAATGACGCTTGCTGTCTCTCCCGCAGGAAATGCGATAGTTTTTGAGTCAACGGCGTCGTTTATTATTCGGTATATCTGCATTTGAGTCGGCACCACGCCCCCTTGATGGTATATTCCCATCAACGCCCCAAGAAGAGCATTGAACACGATCCAGATAATATAGAACCGGCGGCTCAATGGCTTTTTAATGCACGTCAACATCAAAGGCACACAAGGAAGCAGGAACCTAGCCTCCTGATGTGGAAAGATGGACAGAAGACCAATTGCCGACAAGCCTGATAGAGCCCTTGCGTTTCGAAGGGAGGCATGTTGTGAGAATGTCCGTGAAACCATTGCAAGCAAGATGAGGACGTAAGCCGGACCGAGAAGTTCAAGCATGTTGATGGAGAAGTGCTGATAGCGAGCATGAATACCATGTTCTGCAAGATTTTCTGCCTGTGAATTGTAATGAAGATTGTTTAAAGGAGTAATGATTGGATCCGTGAAGACGCGCATCGTCGTAGACTGGTGGCTCGACGTGTTGTAATAATTTGTATCAATATAAATGCCAATGAATGCCGTAATCGCGGCAGACAGGCCGATGAAAAAGGGGGAGGATGGCCTATTGGTATCATATTAGCACGACAATTTTGAGATGCAGGCAAACATCGAAGTAATTACTTGTGCCAGAAGTACGGAAGCATCAAAAGCCCTGGCATGAGAAGAAATGCCGGATAGGTAATGCGATTGAACACGCCCATGACTGTGACGAACCCAAGGACAGTGCAATCAAATAAGTTAGTGCGATACTGCAGAAGATTAGTTTGACTACCAAGCTCTGAACAAGGAAGTACAACTCACCCTGTTCTCTTTCATTCTTTTCATTAGAACTAAAGCCCAGAGCACCAATACTGTTTCCGTGGAATTCGAAAACGAATGCGATTGATAAACCCAAGTGACATACGAGGATGCCACAAGAAGCATCGCCTGTCTCTTTCGGGGATGCGATGGCGCTATTTCAAGCACAGCCCAATCTTCAAAAATGAATGTCATTAAGAAAAAGCTTCCCCTGATCACTCGGTACACGACCTCAGGAGGCGGGGTGTCACCATCCCCAAATTCCCTCCACAGCCACTTCAGACATGTCAGAGGGAATCCGTATGCAACATATAAGGGAAAGACGCTTCGGATTGGCGTCGAAACGACGAATTCCCAAGGTGGCGAAGAAGGGAAGGAGAAGAGAGAGCCTGTAATGCAGCGTTAGCCATTGACCTCTATCGCCGAATAAAGTAGGGTTGGAGACATCCAGCTGGAAGAAGGGCATACCAGCAATGATTTCCGGGCCTTGGAAATGTTCGTCTGGGTGTATGTAGCTGGGCGCAAAGACAAAATACATGCGCACAAGCAGCAACAGAAGATATGTTCGACGGTAGTACATGATGCCCCTACGTGAGCGATTTTCCTGCTTAATAGCAGTGATGGCGGATCAAAGGAGCTATTTCTGTGCACCTTCAGGGATAAGTTTTTAATTAATATGAAAAAAATTTAACGTTAACTGAAATTTATAATAATAATAACCAAACTGGTTTAAG
>JAGYIB010000092.1:0-16582 GCA_024244615.1 Ascosphaera pollenicola | reverse complement strand
ATTGTGTAACCGTTGGTGACTGTAGACGAGTAACAACCAACCTGAGACCGCGTGGCGTTGGAAAACACCTGTATAATAACTTGGCCCTCAAAATCAGGGATGGTCATTGCGATGGGTGGGATCACGGCAATATCCGCCTCAGATAACGGCACCAGGCCGTTAACTGATACTGACTTCCCCTTTTCAGGCGGGCAAAGACTGTACGAGATATGTAAGCTCCTCCGAACTTCCATCAGCCATCTCAGTCAGACAAACGTACCTGTAAAGATTTGCGTTACAGGGGTTAAACACCATGGCTACTCTTCTCTCTCCATAAGCGATGACCGCAAGTGAGACTAGGAATGTCAGCCGTTATGCCTGTGAACTCGTTGAATAAAGACATATTTACTCATCAAGTCATCATGATCAAGAGTTGTGGCCCCATGGAAACGAAAGGTGAGACTCATGTTGTCTTTGAAGAACGACGCTTCAAAATTATCAAGAGTCAACGGCGAATTCTCCATGCAGGAGCCGAAATTCTCTGTGTAGAGTGCTGGCCTGCGATTATCCGGCAAATAAATCGTCGAGCCGCTGACATCTGTCGTCGTTACCCATCGATCATCAGAAGCGACAAGTGATGGCATCCATGACAGGATGGCGAGCAGCGCAGTTGTCAAATACATGTTGAATCCGGTCTCTTGGGGAGTATATTCACAAATTCCATGAAAAAGTTGTCTGGTGAGAGTACATCAGGTTCGAGAAGTGAACATCATGCATCTCACTACAAGCCTATGATTTAGTTGCCAAATGCATAGAGAGGCAAGGATGGCATTTTGCCAATGAAATCTTTAAAAAGCGGATATATCGCCTGTTCAGGGGCGACAATGAGCTCAAGGGGCAAACGGCCCGCCATTCTTGAGAAGGCTGCTATGTAAATGATCTCACTGATGTACCGCACAGCGTGAAGTCCAATGGCAGTAATCAGATGTCCAGCTGGAATATGACAATAGCATGAACTGCTAATTGCCTTCGCGATGCATCTGTATCTATCAGATGCAGAACAGCGCAGACCTAACCAACTATGGGTCTGCACGAACATCGTGGTTTTGATGTTCATGGCGAATACCTTCGCGGCGAATAGGTCCGCAGTTTGCCACCACCAGAATTGCCGCCATAACCAGCAGTTATGTAAATGTGGCACAGCGATGAACCGTCGATATCGGCGCTCTGCATTGTTGAGATGTTGATTGACGTTGATGTTGACATTGACCGCGTGTGATACACATGGGGTCCAGTTCCGCGGACAAACAACAATCCGCAGACGTTGAACGTCAACCGCCGACAAGCAGGGATTTCTCTTGCAATGGCGCCAACTCCAGGTCGATCCAACTATAAAACAAAAATGAGGCAAGCAACGACTGCTCCCGCCTTTCGCAGATACAAGCTTGGAATTCTCGGATTTGAAGAAACATATGACATCTGCTGACACAAGTCCGCTACCTGCTAAGAAACACCCGCTCAGGCTAGTGCAAAGAATGGCAGAGTTCGAGCTTTCGAGATCAAAATGGCAGCACAGGATTGCATGCAATATCATGATATAATCATCAAACTGGCGTGATGGGAAAGTCATCTTGATTTTTGAAATTTCAACCAGTCGCAGAATCATGTTCTGATGAAACTCCCTTGATGATGTGCCCATCAAGCTTTACGGATGCAGCGTCCAAGATACTCCTTGATCCTGATGGGATCATTGAGTGCTGAAACTATACCGACGTATCCATCAGGTCTGATCACAGCCAGCGCACCATTGCTCGCTTCCACCCCATAGGCAGCATAGGCATCATCCAGGGGGCCGTGGAATCTCATCTCTGCATGCTTTTTGATGCTCGGACTAATCTCGTGCCAGTCAAATGGCCGAGCTAGCTCTGGATGCAACACCACAAGCTCGACAAGCCCACTGGGGAACTCGCTTAGTATCTCATAACTGATAGCGTAAATTGCTTTTGAGCTTGTCCCACCACGATCAAGCAGGTCATTGGATGCCAAACACAATATTCTGAAGCGACCCGTCGACAGAAAATCTGTACTTCGTCAGCTCTTTTCTCAGAACTCATGAAAAATCAGCGGCAAAGTTCTTACCATCTTGCAGATGATGAGGTCGGCCATCAGCATGCCGCTTCACGCGCACGTCTACAAGCCGTCTTCCTGGAGCAAGAATCCCAGTATTATAGTTGGTACTGGTGATAGGACTTCTCTTGTATTGTTTATCGACGATGTGGCTCTCTGGATATTCGATTCCACAGCCACTTGTGAAGCCGTTGCCTTCGCTGAAGACCCTCAAGAAGTCTTCGTGTGATAGGCCAGAGTCCGCCTCAGTTGAAATCTTTCCTGAAAACATTGACGAGAACGCTCTGTCAAAATCAATCAATTGCTGTGCAACTGTGTGTCTTTCCGTGTGATATGTCTCGAGAAGAGCGTCACCTTTCTCAGCACTAGTTGCAGAGTCGGGTGTTAACCCATTGACAGCGTATGCCAACTTCCAGGCAAGATTATAGGAGTCCATCATGGAAACGTTCATTCCTTGTCCGGCCTTAGGACTGTGGGTGTGGCAAGCTGCGATCCATATCAGTTCTCATTCGATGGTTTCATGGCGTCTCGACTACTCACCATCTCCGCCGATGAAGATTCGGTCTCTGCCCTTGGAATCCTTCATGGAGAAACGCGGCGTGACTCTTTGACCAATTTGATAAGCAGCCCACCAGTCGACTTCAGTTCCTTCTTTCACTTTGATGGAATAGGGACTGAGTACGGCCCGTGCTTGCTCCCAAATGTTCTCCAAAGTCACCTTCTGTCGCCGTTGTCTTGCCTCCTTCCCACTGCCGTAATTGCTCACGGCTTCAGGGACAAGCACATAAAGCCTTGTCAAATAGTCCCCTGAAAAAATGCGCTCTCTTGGGATTACCATGATTGAGCCTGCATCAGAATGAATGGCGCAACGTCGGCGAATGTCTGGAAAGTCGGTGTCTGCCACAAAGTCGACGACGCCCCAGATATAATCAAGCGACTCTCCTTCAAGTTTGAGACCCATCAGCTGTCTCACTGTCGAACGAGCTCCGTCTGTCCCCACCAAGTACTTGGTTCTAATCTTACGTCGCCCTGCGCCTTCGGTCTCTATCTCTGCGGAGATAGGAAATTCAGGATCTCCTTTTTCATCCAACTGGACATCAACAAGGCGAGTTGATCGCAGCACACCCCTTTGTGAGAATCGTCCCAAGTCGTCATTGAAGATTCGCTCAATCCGGCCTTGGTGAATTGTCACCTCATGAGGGTACCTGGCATTGACCGCCACATCGGGTACGATTGATGTTCTCTCGATACCCCCCTTAGGAGACGGGTTCCAGAACCCAACTTCCCACATCTGGCACCCCTCGTTCAAGATTTCGTCCGCGAGACCTAAGCTTTTCAGAACCTCCAATGTTCTCGGCTGGAGGCCGTCTGCTTGACCTGCCTTCAGCGTGCTGGGCTTTTTGTCTACGCAAAGAAGGGAGTCTTCACCAAGACCGAAGCGTGCCAAGAGGAGATTGAGCATCATTCCTGCAGGACCAGCCTTCGCCCGATGTCAATTCTTGCCGTTCTTGAAACTGGTATTTTCTCGGGGCAACTTACGCCTGCAACGACTACTTCATATCTGTCGTCGTTCAAAGACTGTGGTTTCTGAGAGAGCCGTGGCAACGGTAGTGGATATGATGGTAGAATTCGCAAGTCGCGGTTCGCGCCCGCGGTTTCCATGAAGACAGGCATCTTGGGATTCGAGAGGGGTATCAGTCTCGTCCAAATCGTTGCTGTGATGCTCATAAGCAAGCGTCGTGCTGCCACCACAATTGGCAATGAGCACACGGTACCAGGAGTTTAGTCGCCACGAGCTACCTTCAATGCTTTATACCTGACCGTAGTCCAGCTTTCCTCTCCAAGGATTGATCTTATCAATGTCTGCTGGTTCACAGCGCGGCGTCAAAGAAATTTCTATGGCAGCTCATAGGTCGTGAGGGGAGCTGCTCTGAGCTAAACAGCTGCATCTCGAGTCCTCTTGAAAGCTTGATCACAGGCCGTGCATCGCGTTGTCAGCCAACTTCATCCCCCGCGCGCCCAATTGATGTGGGGCGTTGGTTGATGAAGTGGTTTATTCTCAATTGTCAGCATACCATAATGATGACCAGACTACACGGGCAATTAGCCCATTTAAGAACCGAGACAAAGCATGCTTGCTCGTGGATTGAGGGTCTAATGCTGGATCTCCCACCTAAAACGGATTTACAGATGCTCGCGATGGCTTTCGACCAGCGCAAATACCGTGCAGTTGTGCCTGGTCCCTGGCAAGAACCGTTTGTCGATCAATGACGGATACTCAAGATCAACTCTGCCGTTATGAATTGCGGGGTAGCCGAACATATGAGCCGACGTGCAAGAAAAAAGGCCCGACATCTTGGTATTTCGTCTTTCTGGGATAACAATGTTTTCCTTCATCCGTCGTACTGGACTCGTTGTCAAATATCGTACTTACGACGCTGAAGGTTGGTCACTACGACTCAGATGTTTGTCGTCATGAAGAATTCGGCACCGTCATCGTACTATTTAGGAGGAAATATCATATGTGAGCATCTCTGCAGCAGGATTAAGATCAAACCACACAAATCAGTCACTCGTACGGAGTAGTCACGCACAAATATGACATTGCTTGAAGGCAGTTTGTACTACCCCTCTCTGCTTCAAGACTGCCGACCACGTCGCCATGACAAACATCTTCATCTCCAATTTGAAAGAATCCTGCGACTGACAATCCAATGGCAAAGATAACGACAAGACGGGATCCATGAGAGGAACGTTTGCTTGCTACGTTGCCTTCACGTTCTTTCAAAATCACAGATTCTGCAGTTACATACGGGTGCTATCGTTTTCGTATTATCATGCTCGGAGATTCGAAAGCCTTATCTTGCAGTCACACTTTTTGCCTGATGTCCCTTCTGACCTTATCAACAATCTGGTCTGGCTAATGTCCTCCAACATCGGCAACAAGTGGTTACATCTCTCGACGGAAAGCTGATGGTCTCCGAGGACCATGTTGAGCGTGAAGAGATCAATGATCATCTGGAAGTCGTTAACTCACGAGGATTTGCTCCTTGCCTATGTGCCGGCCAGTGTCTCAGCGCAAGCGAGCAAGCGATGCAAGCTGCAGTACTGCAGAACCAGTAGCAGGCATTGGAACTGAGCATTCAGCTGCTCTGGATGTGAACTGGTAGAGGCAAGGGGCCCGCAAGGTGTCGCTACAGCTGCAGAAGCGTGCAGTGTTTTGAAGACCAAAACTTCGTTGAATCCAGGCGACCAAGCTAAGCGATGCTCAATGACACACTATTTGAGGCACAATTAGGGGCTGATGAATTAGAGCCACATCGAAGCTCAGTGGTTTCTGAGCGAGGGTAACTTGATGGTGCCTATCAACTTCTTGGTAGCTGATGGGACCTGCAGATAAGCCAAGCCTGTTGATCTCTTTATCAGCCGTGGGACCTGCAATCACGGTGCTCTTTACTGATACCAAAATGCCCTATACCAGCTTGATCTCTCAAGCAACAAGCAGGCAAAGAACATCTCTTGTTCGGTTCCCCTGATCCTTAGGAGCAGCGTGAAGATGAGCAATTGTTAGTCCTTCAGAGTCTGATCAATTTAAGAGCCGAAGATTTACCGCGAGATCCGGCGTTCTTTTGTGCTGAATTTGACTGCTTCTTCAAAGCTCCAAGACCTCCTGCACAACAAACTGCACATCATGCCCCTTTCAAGCTCTGCGGCTATCCTGGCTGTAGCTTGTCTCGCTGCAAGCTCTGCGCATGCCTCAATCGAAGAACCCAAAGTTTTGCCTAAGCCTCCAATGGGCTTCAACAATTGGGCTCGCTATCAATGCAATCTGAATCAGACTCTTTTCACCGAGACAGCAGATGCGATGGCTTCTCGTGGCCTTCTCAAGGCAGGATACGATTGGATCAATTTGGACGATTGCTGGATGGCTGACGCACGTCTCAAAAACGGTTCTCTTACATGGAACACTACTACATTCCCGGATGGCATCCCCTGGCTTGGACAGTATGTCAAATCCAAGGGATTTAGATTTGGAATCTACGAGGATGCTGGCACGGCAACATGCTCGGGCTTGCCAGGATCTCTTCATTCCGAAGAAATTGACGCCAACGACTTCTTGGCCTGGGGGATCGAATACCTCAAACTTGATGCCTGCAATGTCCCTGACAAGAAGGGTCTCACCTCCGAGCAATACTATAAGGAGATCTATTCTAAATGGCATGATGTCCTCAGCAATCTTGATCCCCCAATGATCTTCTCGGAGTCTGCCCCAGCTTACTTCATCAATACAAAGAACGAAACAGACTGGTACACCATCATGAACTGGGTTCCTGAGTATGGAGAGCTTGCCAGGCACTCTTACGACGTTGTCAACTTTGCAGTGCAGAACAGTCCTGCGTGGACCAGCATCATGACAAACTACAAGTTCAATACATTCCTTGCTCGCCTGCAAAAACCCGGGTATATCAATGATCCTGACTTTCTTATCGTCGATCATCCTACGCTCTCACTGGACGAGAGGAAGTCTCAATTCGCTCTTTGGTGTTCGCTCGGAGCTCCTCTTATCCTTAGCGCCGATATTGCTGGGCTCACCGATGAGGAGATCAAGTTCCTGACCAACAAGGACCTCATTGACGTCGACCAAGACGACTCCGGTCTGCAAGCAACCTTCGCCAGCAAAGACGCCAATACCGATGTTCTGACACGTTCTCTTGCCAATGGAGATCGCCTGGTCACGATTCTTAACCAGGGTGATAGTCAGAAGACGATCACCGTTCCTTTACGACGCCTTGGTCTCAGAAGCGATAAGAGCTACCACGCGAAGGACTTGTGGACGGGTGACTCCGCAAAGCTCAGGGGAAGCATTATCGTCGATCTGGCCAAGCATGCTACAGCTGTTTTCCGTATCACTGTTCCCAAAGGCCATGATGAAATCCTTCCTACTGGCATCATATTCAACACCGCCTCTGAGAATTGCCTCACAGCTTCAGCCAACGGCAGTGTGTCAACCAGCAAGTGCGATGGTAGTGACAGGCAAATCTGGCAAGCAACTAAGGATGGCAAATTGAGTATCCTCTTGGCGGCGGATCGCTGCCTTGAGACGTCGGATGATGGAAGCATCAAGTTGAGTTCGTGCAGCGACGAGGCACAGCACAAATGGACTTTCTTTGCCTCTGGCAACATCATCAACGAGAAGAGTGGTGCGTGCCTTACTGAGTCCGGAACGAGCAGGTGCGGGTTCTTCCTTGACTCGCAGGTATTTGAGATGCCCTCTGGTGTCACCGTTCACCCCAACAAGTAGATATGTTGCCGCTGCTCATTTCAATCCCCGCAGCTATGTCATGCATGCCTTTGAAAAGTGTGCGACTCGTGTGCGCACCGTTGACAAGCTATTGTGTATATACATCATCCAATCGTGAGAATCATAATGAATTTGTCTCTGAATAATTTTCACCTGGGTATTGCATACCAAATGTTGGAGTATGTAGCTTGGAGAGCTCCAATAGGCTGCTTCTCACATCACACATAAATCCAACCATTGCAAAGAGCACATGCCGGTCATGGTGGTTGAGGCCGCAACAATGGCATTATTGCATGCGTGCGTGCATGCCAGTGTACAATATACTGGCTGCAACTTGCTCGGCGCAAGCAAGCATGCAAGCTGCAGTGCTGTAGAAACAGTAGCAGATGTTGAAATTGAATATTGAAATGCTCTGGATGTGACCACGATACGTTCCAGAACGCGGGCATCAAGGGGTATTGCAGCGGATGTAACCTCGAGGTCAGACCGTCGCATTGTCACTGAAACGCCGTGGACGAGGACAACCAGCAAGATAGCGCTTACCCCACAGGATACAAGCAACGAACCATAAGGTCGTACATAATCTCATAGGGCTTTGGGCCCCTCATCAGCAGATTCGGGCCAGATGGCTAGACCCTTGCAACCTAGCTGTCTTGGTCATTGATCAAGGGATCATGGAATTGCGAGATTTGAGATAAGCAAGAAGAAACTGGTCTTCCGCAGACGAAGATCGCAATTTCATATACAAAGGATCATCCTCGGGTTCTCCAGACATTTGCCTGATTCTTGGGTAGCTTCGAGAAGATCGATCATATTTTCATTTGACATCACGGACAGAAAGCAAGCCTCAAACATGCCCGGGTATTTGGAATCACTGCAAAGGGATGGCTTTGTCGTCATCCCCGGATTGCTCTCTCAGGAGCGATTGGCCGTTCTCAAGGAATTGGCAACCAAAGCCACGACCAAGACGCGCAACGGTCAATGGCCTTACTTCCGCACTGTGCCAAAGCAATTCCCTCCATGGCCTAAGGACTGCCCCCCTGCTGAGGAAGGCGGCATCTGGGGTGTCCAGCATCTGCTTCACCCTGACATGGAAGGGCGCGAGGAGTTCGCCAAGTTCTATTTCTCTGACGAGGTGCTTTCTGTCGTCGAAGAGCTTGTTGGCTTGGACTCGACTCAACAACCGGACCAAGAACTTTTGGTCATGGAGCTCTTCAATCTGCTCGTCGCTCCTGAGCAGCGTGACTTCGAGCTCAGATGGCACAGAGACGACATTGCCGAGACCGTTGCCCCGGAGGAGGAAGAGAAGCTCTTGAAGGCAAAGAGCCCCGGTGGCCGCCAATCACATGCTCAATACAACCTTGCGTTGTGCCCTGACAGCTCCCTGATCGTCATCCCAGGGTCTCACCGCCGTGTGCGCACAGGAACTGAGCGCAATGCGGACCCATTCGAGCCATCCTTGCCGGATCAGCTCATTGTTACATTGCAGCCAGGTGATGCTGTCTTCTATGACTCAAACATCTTGCATCGCGGCGTCTACAAGCACAAGCCCGAGAGTGGAGAGGAGACGCGGTTGACGCTCCATGGCAGTCTTGGATTGAAGTCTACTTCAGCTGATAGCGAGGGTGAAAAGTCGGACGTCGTGAGAGCCACGGCAGTCCTTCAGCATGGAATTGGCTTCTGGGTCAAGAACGACAATGCAGGATCTGAACAGTACAAGGATGTCAACCCCAGGGCTTCTGCTATGAGAGCGAACTTGATCGCAATGGGCAGCGGTGAGGGTGTTGGCTATTCTTTAAAGGGTTAAAGGGGTGATGAGCAATATCTATATAGCACGAGATGAGGCGATGAAAACATAGATATGCTACCTGCTCAGCAATACAGCGATTTCAGAATCATCATCAAGATCTGCCTCACTGCCCACCTCCACCTTTCATGACATTGAGGCAATCCCGTGGTGTCTTTGGGCGTCAAGTTTGCGCATGTTGACGGACAATACCAAAAATCAAGTAAAACGAGAGTCTAACTATTTTTGGAAACAGCCATGTCAAACTGCAAATTCAATGTTTAATCTGACAGTGATGGTCAACAAAATAAAAACAAAAAAAAATACATCAAAATATTAAAATAAACCGCTTATGAATTGTCAGGGCATATCAGCATCGCAACGTCAAGCGCAGAGCCAATGACCCTTGACTTCTGATTCCCAACATCAAACCGGCCTGTGCTCTATACAACCCTGAAGTACGGATACGTGCCATCTCATCATAAGGCGGCGCTTCCTCCCTTGCCGTGCATGCACATATACAACCTATAAAACCACGTCTGCGATTTGGAAAAAAGCTCCCCACGTCCAACCAGGCTCTCCAACTCAACCCACAATTCCCTTCGATCTCAATGGAATATCACGCTGTTCCGCCTGAAGAGCGCGCGAAGGACGCGAATGGGAATCACCTTCCCTGGGCATACGTATCCAAGGAGTACGTGCTACGAAACATGTTGGCGTTACTGTACCTGAAGCGTTCAGCTCAGAGGAAATGAAGCAAAGAAAAGCATGGGAAGCTGACTGTACATCTTGCGACCAGTGATCTACGAAACTTCAAAAGACCTCCAGAGGAGTCAGGCCCATTTGGCAAGAAGCGTACTGTTCGTTATTTCCCGCGGGCAGGTCCAAGGCCACCGGCGTCTGCCTCTCGCCGTGAGAACCCAAATGTTCTTGAATTCGCTCGGCTTTTGCAGCAGCAGCAGGAAATTCAGCGCAGAGACAACCTCGACGAGAACCCACAAAGCGATCCAAAGAAGGCCAGCAATGAGAAAGTTGCAACTGAGTGCATACTATACGGTTACAAGAATAAGGATGTCGAGTGGAAAGCCATCGACAAATATGAAAGAATATCAGGCGGCATGATATGCGAAGACTACCCCCGCACAGATCCGAACATCTCACTGTCAATGTCGCACGGGTCTAGCGCAGATGTCGTGATCAGGACGAATCTTACGCCGGATGCCAATCGAAAATCAAAAAGATACGATGGTGGGCTATACTGGATTAAAGTGACATTCGACTCTGCGCAGTCAGCAGAACAAGCTTGCGCCTACTCCCCACAGGAGATAGATGGGTATAAGGTGTACTGCGAACTATACTTTGGGCACGGTCCGAAAGAGGATGCGCCTATTCCAACTGCATATACAAAGGCACGCCTTTCTCCATCCGACAAAGCTAACCAGCCCGAAACAAACCCGCCGGCAGTTGCGAATGACGCAACTGCGAATCCCGCCTCCTCCAACCCCAATGAAGTCAACTACCCAATTCTCCCCACAGACACCACGCGCGATCCAACGACACAGTCACATACACCCTTTGAGGATAGAGCCGGGCTCGGAATCACTCATACACAAGGAGCGCCTCCTGCGACTTCGCCGGACGGCAGTGAGCTCTGCCAACGCCATCTACCGCGTCCTGGCCCCTTCTCAAGGGGTCGTGTTCGAGAACCGGAGCCTCCAGTCAAACCTCAAGAGCCAGCACCCTCACTGGGACGTGAAGGGTATTCCACCATCATCCCGGGAGCCCGACTTGCTACTTTACATCCGGTATCAGAGGCATTGCCGCCGCAGCCATCATTGTGGGACAGACTGGTGCGGTCGATCCCTGGCTTTGGTTGGTTCACAGGAGAAGTCGTTGGAGACGGTCCTGTGCTCAAAGAGGACGGCTCCTTCGACTACTGGAACTCCAATGCGTACTGGCGCATCTGCTACAACATTGACCAGAAGCTCGGGACAGATCTGTGCGGGCTGCGCGATTGATCTGCCATATACGCCCGTTTTCTTCGCCGCTGCCCGAAAGCATCATCATCTACATAGCAGTAGTAGCATCGCGATAGCATTTGTTCTTCTTTGGCGTTCTCGCCTCGATCTTTTCCTCCTGTACAAGTAATGAATGCATCGAGTTGCAGTAGTAATTTGACGGCCCAAGATGCCAAGAAGGGCAGTCACGTGCCAAAACCCCTCGTTGTGTGCGTTTTGGTGAAAATATCCGGAAATTCAGTCAAGAGCGACGAGACAGTCAGACACGAAGAACGAGCCAGCGCAAAGGACAAGGACAAGGACGCACGAAAGTAAGACGCATCACCCGTGCAGCACCTCGACGACCAGATCTGTCTCTTGACGAACTCCGTTTTTACTCACATCTTCGCATTTCGGCAGCCATCTCCCTCTTTCTTCTCCTCTCATCCATACATTCTTCCAAACAACATGGATCAAGCTAAGCTCGCCAGACTCCAGCAGAGTGTCCGCATCGGTACGTGTGAAAATTGGTTCTGGTGGTTGTCTCTGCGTGAAGAGTGATGCGCGCATGGGTTTTGACGGAGATGTGGCGCTACCTTTGAACATAATCGAGATATACTGACGTTTTTTCTTCGCTGAGTTCAGGGTATGTGAATTGTCTTGTCGTTCTCGTTCGTTCTCTATGAAAAACCATAACACCAACTCGCCACTTGAGACTTGCAATGAGACATGGAAACCAAAAGCAAGAATTGGTGGTGCATTCTTTCGAAGATGGAGGAGCTGGACAAATGTGATGCGACAACAGCGCAAGAAGGCGGTCGTTTATGGAAGAAACAACATGGTGGAAACCGATTGCTGACCGTTGTTCTTTGATGCCATATACAGCGGCAAGGGCACTCCCCGACGGAAGGTCAAGAAGGTCCACAAGTCCTCTGGTACCGATGACAAGAAGCTCCAGGCTTCGTTGAAGAAGATGAACGTCCAGCCTATCCAGCCCATTGAGGAGGTCAACATGTTCAAGGAGGATGGCAACGTTATCCACTTTGCTGCCCCCAAGGGTGCGTCTAAACCTCTGTCTTCCCGTGCTTTGCCCATGCCCAAACCTGCTCCATTGCCATTGCGCAGATGTCGATTGTCGCCATCAGAGCATTGTTCTATCCTTGACAGCATTTCGCAGCCGCCAACATGATTCCAAAACTTGATATACTGAGACATTGCAACATCTATAGTCCACGCTTCCGTTCCCTCCAACACCTTCGCTGTCTATGGCAACGGTGAGGAGAAGGAGCTTACTGAGCTTGTCCCTGGCATCCTGAACCAGCTCGGCCCCGACTCTCTTGCTTCTCTCCGCAAGTTGGCTGAGTCTTACCAGAGCATGCAGAAGAAGGAGGGTGCGAAGAAGGAGGACGAGGAGGACGATGACGAGATCCCTGAGTTGGTTGAGGGCACCAACTTCGAGAGCGAGGTCGAATAAATATCATGACTAGATGCAGCGCATATCACCACCACCCCTCAATATCTGTTATCAAATGAGGAGGGTTTCGCCCCATATCCCTTACCTTTCCATTTGTTTCTTTTGTCTCCACGATTCGCTGCTACCGTGCAGGTTCACTCCTGAGGACCAGCGCCGTTTTCATCCAAAATTCTATACTCCCTCTGTCCTGTCTGTCCACCTTGGCAGAGATTGAACGGCAGCAATGATTCAACAGAACATTGTCCACCTTTACGCTTGCTATGATTCCCTGATTGTGGAACTGCCGTCGGTCATATTGGGATTGGGATTGAACGGTCTGCAATTGTCGTTAACACCATTTCAGTTTGACTCTAGCGGTTATTCTACGATCAACAAGTGGAATGAGCAATGACTCCCTAGCGGGATCAATCCATCACCGTGACGGTCAAGAGGTAGTCTCGTCACTAGCTCTGTGTGAATTGTCGATAAGGACTTCGTAGAATACCACGCACCAACAAATCCGGTTGGTTATGGCAGCAACGACAGTCTGTCATTTTTTGACCACCTTAGGGAGTAGTATAATACGCAGTCAAGGCTATTTTGGACCGTAAGATTACATTTCTGAAGAGGCATGCCATAATGCTTGCTAATGGTTGGTGGTGACATTGTTTGGGGACGTCGATCTTGACTTGACGACATCGCCACAGACATCCGGCAGATGCTTGGATACAACATCCGCACGCTTTACAACCTCCTCATGCAAGCCCCATCGCAACCTACCTGCTTCATGCTTCACAGTTGATTGCCAGCTATACAATGGCTGTCCCCCCCGCGCGCAAGCCTCAGCGTCAGCAGCCTAGCCTGCTCGCAAGACTAGGCACCGCGGCTCTAGTGCTGTTTCTGCCCGTCTTGCTGTACGTCGCCTACTGGGTGCTAGTGTTCGAATCAGACGTGCCGTTCATCAGTCGTGGGACCTTTTATTTCATATTTGCTAGCATGATTGCCTACTTGATACTTGCGTGAGTATCACTTTGAAGGTTGTCCTTTAGCTTACGCTCTTCTAATGCTGATGAGATATACAGTCTGCTTGGGTATCTTCCCAGGGTCGAGTGAGCATATCAAATTTATGCGAAGACTGTCTGTCAGTCGCTGATGTCACAATCAGTTCTAAGCTGCTCATGATTCTTTCTGGACAGACAAACCTGTTCCACTCGTGCAGTATTGGCTTGTTGTTGCTCAACATTGCTTGCGAGGCTTTTCAACGCCTGAGCATCGATGGGCGTGGGGTAGGATATTCTGGAAGACATGGATTGGTTCTACTACATATTATGCTCTGTAAATATTTCCAAAATCTCAGAAGAGAAAGAATATAAATCCTTAGTGCTTCTTCACCTCCTGCTCTGCCCACTTCCAAAGAACTTTTCTGATCTCTTCATTATCCGCGAACCAATTTCGCGAGAGAACCCCCACGGGATTATAGAATCCGCCGTTCGTCAAGTTCTCTTTCTTTCCACCAGCAAGCAATAGTTGATTGAAAGCCCCCTGTCTCTCCGTAGGCAGGAAGTACTTCTGAGCTATAGGCCAGAAGCTGCCGATCACAGGGTTGGTGGCTAATGTTCTGTTGTAGAGATTTGAAGGGATGATTCCTGGATGCAAAGACACACAGGTGAGTTCGGGATGCTGTTGTGCAAGCTCGCTTGCGAGCACCACATTCGCGGCTTTTGAAGCACCGTATTTCGCCCATCCGTTCTGCTTCAAAAGCTCTTCGTTGCAAGTAAGAGTGGCCAGATCAATCGGAGACATCATCCAAGCCCAAGATGACACCGAGACGACTCTCACATCCGGGTTTTCTGATTCGTGTGCAGTCTTCAGAAGTGTAGGAAGAAGCAAGTCTGTCAGTAGCCAATGGCCAATATAATTCACACCAACATGGATCTCATATTTTTCCTTTGTGACTAATCCCGGAGCCTGGTTCATGACTCCAGCATTCAAGAGCAAGGTGTCGAGGCGGTCGCTCTCATTTTTGAACTGCTTTGCAGCAGCTCTGATCGAGTCAAAAGATGCAAGGTCCAGGGGCAGCCAGCGAATATCAACATCGTGCTCCAGAGTCAACTTGATCGAGGTAATTGCTTCTATGGCCTTTGACTCTGTCCGTGCTGCTAAATATATACGTTTAGGATTGTGTGTAGCGAGTTCTTTGATGGTTTCATAACCAAGACCGGCATTGCCTGCCATACGTGGTCAACTCGATGTACTTTGTTGAAATTAATGGGATTTAAAGACGCCAACAAACCTCCTGTGACAAGAATGACTTTGCCAGACTGATCCTGTATATCAGTCTCTGGCTTGAACTGTAGCCCTTGCAGACTGGCAATACCTTGCTTGACCGAAGACAACGCCATCGACAGATTCTCCAGCGGATATCTTGCCATAGGGAGAACGAAGCGCTGCAAGGCCTTCAGCTCACTCCATCGATCAACGACCTCAGACTCCGTCGATGCGACAGGGGCCTTCTTACTGTGAGCCGCACCATTCTGGCCATTCTGACCACTGGCCGATTTTGCTGTTCGAGCAATCGTGGTGCTGTTCTCGTGGACCGCCATCTCGAAAATGGATGTGTCCAACCAAGGCGATATTCTCCTTGCTTGATCAGTAGCAAGACCTCAGCGGTCCGAAAGGGTGCTGGGCAGATAGATATATAGTCAACGACCGACCCAATCCTCGGCCAGTATCCGGTGAAGGCTGAAGCCTCAGAAAAGGCATCATGCATTGAAGCGCGAATATCGTCTTAGCAGAACTGTTAAGGTCGATATCGGTACCTTGCATGTGTCTCTGCCATCATCCTTGCTGAGCGTTATGGACACAATCAGTCGTTGTCACACCCTGGCAGGATGGCATACTGTGAGTGCATGAAGTTGTGAAGCATTTGGACCCTTTCACATTCTAACGTACTGTATCCGTACATTGAACGACACGGCAGAAGGTGTCGCACTTCTGATATTGACTACCTAGGGCAGATGCTCAATTCAGAATTAGATTCAAAAGTATATACAGAAAAAGTGACTATCGCGAATTCCACGATGCAGTCAACCTGGAAACCAAACGGATCCAGGATCTATGGCAAGGCCTAGTACCAAAATCCTTCGCTATGGAAGTATATGCCCTGGGCACCGGTGCCTTTATGCACGGCTCTCTCGTCACTCAAAGCAGTGACGGAGCGCTGCACATCATCCATCAGCCCGGGGGGGCCGCAGACAACGACGCCTGACTCGCCTCTAGCACGCTCTAGAGACGATCTGATTATGTTACGCGGGTCTGGCCGGCCTGTTAAAATGCGAAGTTGCGGTAGAGGATTGGCCAATATTTCCGTTCCTGAATATTTAGGATATGTTTCCTGGGTGTATCTAGGAGGCTCCTGTTCTTCCTCCGATGCAGATGCAGCTCCATCAGAAATGACTGGGATTGCTGCAACTTGCGAGCCATTATCAGATACGCTTTGAGAATTTTGAGAGCAGCAGCATGGACGTATCTCATTTGCGTCCTCATCATCCACCGTACGCTTGCATTTACAACCGCCATTGCCGCAAGAGCCGGATTGAGACTGGCTGATTTCTTCGGGCAGAATAGCATTATTCGGCGACTTCTGCTCAGACGGCGGTTTCTCAACCTCGTCAAGCTTCAAATTGCTGTCCGAGACATCATTTAGCGTTGAAACGCCGGACACATGCTTTTCTTTGGGAATAGGTGACGTTTCGGCCTGGCTCTCGGAAGAACTGCCCAAGGCCTCGTCGCACGTCAAATAAATGCTGACGTCGAGATTGACGTGAGCTTCCGGCATCTGTGTGCGGAATTCTTCGACATCTCTGAGGCCAGAACATCAGATATAACGCCCACGCTTCGTGCCAGCCCATCGGGGGCTACCGTCGAATCTGGGTCTC
>JAGYIB010000091.1:0-16583 GCA_024244615.1 Ascosphaera pollenicola | reverse complement strand
CGAACAGGTTATAAAGTCCCAACCGCCCCATCCCCATCTTTCTGGTCTTCAATCTTCCATCCTTCGTTACTCTGTTCGTCTTCGAAGTTGCACCTTGCTGGTCTCACGCATCAGGATCCGGAGAAGTATTCTTGCCTGGCCTCTTCGTGGACACCATCCAGCCTTTACAGGAATCACTCGTTCGTTGTTAGCCACCCATCATGTTATTTGAGCGAGAACGTATTCATATGCAGAATAAATGGATTGGTAATAGAGCAAGGTGCCGTCACTGGTACTTCAAATTCAAGCTAAGTAAGCATCACGAACTTCGCCAATGAAGATATCTGAAGCTGACGATGAGCCCAGGCATAAGATGGAAAGTGCGGGACTATGTTCAAGGTGTGAAGAGAAGATGAACGCCTGAAAAGCCGGACCGTCCTAGAACGTCATTTCCAATTGATCGCTTGCCTGCCGATTGGTTTGAGGTAGCTTTGCATGAGACACAGTGATGGCGAGAAGAAGTTGAGACAGCAGCTTCCCCATCTCCTGATAACGGTGATTCTTCCTTTTCTCCTGATGAATGCCATTGCAAGAATTGCCGACGCCACGAGGATTGCCGAGAGTGGATAGCGCGACAGCGGCATGAGTTGGGAATGGAGGAAGCTGATTTAGAGCAGCCTGGATTGGAGCAAGATGAACTGGACGCTGGGTTCTCCCTGTCTTCAGCTGGACCAGGGGACATATTTGACATCGAACCCCGCAAGAGAACTCGGGCTAGAGGTTGAATCGCGGCGCGTTGCTCCTTTGATTTGTTGACGGATATGAAGGTTGTCGTTGTCAGGGCATGTTCGCGTTCCTCTCTTCTGGCTCTGTATGTATGCCATCAATTGGTGTCTTGCTCCTGTGTCAATTCGCCTTGTCTTTATGTTGTCACCCTGATATCCTGTTTTGAAAAATGCTATGTCGTTGATAATTCCTCAGGGGTCGTGCCTCAAAACGTCGAGAAGGTTTGAGTCGGTACTGTCAATGGAAGACGCAGCTAGCAGCCACTTATTCATCTGCGGTCATGGACACATCTTGGGGGCTGCTGGGCATTTCCTCCACAACGGACTCGCCATCAACTGCTCGTGTGGCGGCTTTCTTCTCTCGTTCCTTCTGACGTCTCTTAAGTTTCTTCTCCCGGTTCCGAGCAGTCCTCTTATCTCTGTCAGCTTCTTCAGCCTGCTTTTTGGCTAAAGCTCGTTGACGAAGGACAATGCGTCGCTTCTTCCCTGGCTTATTGCGGGACTTTGGTACGTGTGGCTTTAGTAATGGATTCTCTAGATATTGCTTTGAATCAGGATCTGATGCTAATGATGCCAATGTCGTTGGATTGCTTTGCTTCTTCTTTGATCTGGCCGTGGATGGCTTCAGATGAATGACGCGCCATGAGAGATGGCAGCCAGGCTGGATATGTAGGTTAGTATCAAGACAGGTTTTTCTGAACATGAGGTGAGACAAACCTTCTGCTGTCTCGCGAATCGAGAGATGTCTTCAGAAGACACTGCACAATCCGCGTACTCCAGTGATTTTCTGGCATGGACTTCTTTCAACTCGTCGATTTTTGCAGCGATGGCCGACTCCAAGGCAGTTCCCTTGAGTGTGACATCTGGAGCAGAGAGGTAATGCTCCCAACCACGAAATGAAACGACGAGACCGCCATCACCCTCTGCCCCTGGAGATAGAGACCGGAGTCTTATCTTTAGTTTTTGAACTCCTTCACCTTCTGTATTTCCCGATGCAGCGCCTTGCTGTTGTTCTTGTTTCTGAGATGGGACGGGTGCACTGAAGAGTCTGAACTCGTATTCCTGCTCCTCATCCTCTACATCCTCTCCGGGGCCGGTGACACCGTCACGGTCTGCAGGGGCATCGATGGTCTGAATCTGGCCGAACAGCTGCTGGAAAGCAGACGCAGCGTAGCTTGCTGCATCTGGATCTACAGGTTCTGGAGTCGGGGTTCGTGACGGCAGCAGCTCATCACGCCGGATTCTGGAGAGGTCTTTGCATCAGTTATGGTGGTCGATTTGCGTGGGAAAAGAGGCACTGACTGCTTTGCTTCGAGGGCGTCAAACATGGTGATCTCCGTAGCCTTAGGTGAAGCCCTTTGGTGAGACCGTGGTGACCTGTGGTGATGCCGTCTGAGGTTCTCTTTGTTGGAAATCTCAAGCGGAGCCCGCACGCACTATTGCCACGGCGGTCTATGCGTACGGCCAAAACCTGCCGCATATGAAGCGACCGGCTGTCTGCTGGGACAGGTGCGTGGAGATTGGAGACGAGTGCCGTGGCAAATGACATCATTAGTATTGTACATACAATTTTCACCCTCAGCCTGCTCAGCCGGCGACTCGCCGAACCGCCGTCAAGGTCCATCGCCATCGCCATCGCCATCTATCAACATCAACAGTGCCAGCAAAGCGATATCAGCAATTCACTCCAAGCCTATCTCAGTCCGCCGGGTGCATTGGGTTCTGCGTGTGAGATATGGTGACAGCCACGGTCACAGCGCTCGAAGCTGGTTCTCACTTCATCAGGTGGTGATCCTCCTTCTGCCTCCTCCTAAAACATCTGCTATACATACCACATACTACCCTTTTATCGGTCTGTCCGACTCGCCAATTGAGATCGCCGGCCGCTATCGTCCAATCATCGGGTTATCCCACTGAGCGTAATCCTACCTTCAGCTCAACATTTCTACGTCCTCGGCCTGGAGATCCCTTCCCTCGGTGTCATATATTGATTTCCTACATCTTTTTGCTCCTACAGAACGACCCCTCATTTGGAGTCGATCAAAATCCCAATTAGTCAAAGAAGAAATGGGCGTCTGCGTGTCTTGTCTGCGTCCTGCTCGGGGCGAGAATGAAGTGAGTGGGCATGCTACCATACCAGGTTTCCAAGAATGAAGTATGACTAACTATACTGTTAGTCTGAAACTTCGCCCCTTCTAGATGACGACCCTTATCAAGCAGCATGCGGTTATGGTGCTACAGGCTCGTCTCAGCTTGACAGCCCGGAAGCTGAGATGCTGAGGAGAGAAAGAGAAGCACTGGATGCCATATGTCAACGGACATCTGAGTCAGTACATCCAATTGCATCATCATCATCATCATCATCATCCCTGCCTACCTCGTTCTTCTATCAGAGCCCCCACTAATACAGTCAACAGCTCTGTCATTGATATCTGGGCTCTCAATCCTCAGACATACCAGCCGCCTCGGCATCGTGAAGCTACAGAAGCGCCCATGATGCGCGCACCTCAGCAATTCGATGACTCCCGACCTCAGAGTGAACGAAGCTTTGCCAACAAGGATGTCTCGATTGGAGGCGGAGAGTTTGGTGGTATGAGATACATGCCCTTGCGTCATGAATCGTCCGGTAGTCTTTCAAAGGCGTCAACAAAGCATTGGGCGGAAGTCGTCACTACCAACAGAAAGGGAAAGAAAACTCGTCTTGGACTCGAAGCCATCCTGAAAGGTCCATCTGAGACGGAAGAGAACGATGTCTTTGGCGTTCTTGAGGTCAAATGAGTTTTTCCTTTCTCCAAATCTCCCTGCGCCATTGTTTCTTCCCAGCTGCCGGAGCCCAGGCTCTCATATTGCCATCTCACAAAAAGCACAAAAGCCTCTTTCCTTGATACCCAATAATCTGCTGCATATCCGCTTGCCCGCTCGTCTATCATTCTTTTTCTCGCCTCTTGCATTCAAAAATATGCCTTGTCCCTCATTATCACCTTACCCCCGAGATGTACACTTCATGACATTCTTCATAATCCCTTGCTTGCCCAAGTCACCCCGTCTTCATCATTTCTTGACACGCTCACTTCAATCTTTTCTCCGTCGCTCATACATCTCAATGCCAATCTCTACTTTGTCGATGATCCCTGTCCGGATTTTACTCATGCATCGTTTTATTCAATTCTAATATGTCTTCTTGTGTCATACATACTTTACGGTGCGCCTTTATACGATGGAACCAATGGTCCAGATTCATTCGAAGGTCAACACGCCGAAATCAGGGACAATGAATATAGTGAACGTGAGAAAAAGGAGGTTGAGAAAAAAAATATATAAGAACATCATCTCCTGGGATTGGAAGACATGTAGGGGACGGAAGACGAGAATAATTGACACACCCAGATTTCCCCAAGTGATGAAGTTTCAACATCGTGTCTTCTGAACATGTTTATACCAATGCCTGGTCCTTATGCTTTTCCGTAGCATCATCCGCAGAGAAAATGTGCCTCCTACTGATCAGATAAGTGCATTACCAATGTACACCCTCAACTAGGATGCAGTACTGTCATCAGCATTAAGCCATACATTTGTGGGCAGTCTCGCCTCCATGTTTGTTGGAGTCAATTTTCTCAAACGGCTGAAAACTTGCGCTGCCTAACACCATAGCTGGTTACCATAAAGCATCTACGCACAAGGCTGCGGCAACATAGATTCATCCATCAGAACATTGTTAGTTGTTGGATGTTGGTGACATCGCTGCAGATCTCCCCTTTCCTTTGTCTAGAACTTGTCTTCCTTTTCCACTTCAATCCAGACTGTATTTAACGAGCAAGCGATACAACGATCGTTCCGACATGAGTACCTACTGATCTTCGACATTCGAGACGAAGAAAATGGTTGTGCGTCTCAAATGATTGTTCACGATGCAGGATATGCCGTTTGTAACGCTGCGGACTCATTCTATCAAGTATGACATCCAGAAGTTGTCAAATGCTTGCTGTCCGCTATCTAAGCAGAAAGCCAATTGACAGATTTCATGTCATCAATTTTGTGCAGGAGATTTATGTCAAAGTGGGGGGATATGGAAGCCAGCATGCCTGAAAACACAGAGGTCGGTGAGTGTCGTTATGAAGAAGCTAACGGATATCATGGGACGACAAGAGCAGAAACCAGTTAGTTGCGTCCCTGAAGCAATCATGCAACGCTTTTGCATGCATCGCAGATTGGGATCTATGTACGGAGTATACATGTTGATGCTGATACAAGCAAGCGTTGTCCTAAAAGAGGTGCCTTAGAGGATTTATACCCCTGGCTTCCCCAAACCTTCGCAGGTTCAGGGGTAATAAGCCCATGCTAGCAGCACCATTTTGAAATATAACCTCTAAATGTATCGCGAGGCTGAGATATTACTGAAGCAAAACAAACACTTCGAAAGGCATGACACTATCTGCTGTGAGAGTTTTATTATGTTCGAATTATCGCCCGATGAGAGACACAGCTGTGAGCAATTGCCCTGAACTAGTCTATTTAAACTGGTCGATTGCTTGTTCGAGTGACTATCATAATATCAATTAACTGACCTCCACCAAATTTTCTTCATATCCTCTCAGGAATCACAAACTCAAGAGCTAAAAACCTAATTGCCATTTCCAGAGATATCGCAATGCAGTTTCTCCTCGAGATGATGTGAGCACATTTTTTCGCAGACGATGCCGCTGCCGCCAGGCGCGCCTTAGACATGCGTTTCAAACTATTGATGCCAAACGCAAGTCGTGAGGTTCAGAATGCCTTGAGCGGCAACGGTCTCGCAGCGGCCCAGTATGAGCTTGTCAAATCTGTCAGTACTCCTGTGCTTACAGATGAATTGTTATACTAGTTTTTATAGGATCCGATTGAATACTATGTCTCAAGAGCTCATCTGGCTCTTGCATGTGGCTCGCAGGATGTTGACCAGGTATTCAACGATGAAACACTTGCTGGTTGGAACTCACTTGTGTTCGAGATCGTGCTTGCAATCATCCACGGCCACATCCACATGTTCTCTCATCAGGCGATTTCTACTCTGACGGATCTGACGGAGATTGTGGCATGGGCTCAGACGCTGCGGTGCTTCGAAGTTGTTCGGTCGTTCGTGGCGCGGGCCGCCTGGAAAGTTGTTTTTGCTCTCAACGTCCGGGAGGCTGAGACTCCCATACTGGACGTGCCAGAACGTGCTTACGTGCCAGACGTGACTGGTTAAGAGATTTTTCTATGCCTATGATTTTTTGTACCGAGGCTTAATGACCCCTACGTAGAGCATATCAACAGCGAAAGGACGAGGATTATCGAAGGGCTACTCACGGCGATATGGGACGCGACAGCAGTTGAGAACACCATCGACCTTGATCTCGAGTGCGTTTGATGTAGTTTAATGTAAGCACCTCATGTTGCGACAAACAATTTTGCCGGGATCTGCTATAAGTAATGAGACGTCCAAGAATGACGAGGAGCACTTGGTGAGACCCTATATACAGTAGGGCTTAGCTTCAATTCGTTGAAGAAGAAACTCTATCGCCTATGGCCTATGCCGAAATTCACCACAAAATGTGGAGTGATCGAACGACTTGAGCCACTGGTTGATCACCGTGAAAGGTTAGTCGATGCCTGTGAGATTGGTGAGCATCCTTTTGAGCCAATCAATTGAACCTTAACGAAGCGCAGGATAGGATATATTGATGGTCCACCGGAATTGCAATACCCTACGAAAGCCACAAAGCTCCTTGGTCCTATCCCTTCGGGTACAGTTCAGCGGGTAAGCACCGGTCTTGTTCAAGCTTCTGATTGAACTGGCGCAATGTGTCGTTTGCTTCAAGGACAATCGAAAGGCTTTTGAGCATTGTTTCATCATCTTTACCGAGTCGGATTTTTGCTATCATGAGTCTATCAGAACAGTTGCAATTCAATTCATCAAACTACTCGACCAAGACCTTGATGATAAGCAGACTTGACCTCGCTAGATATCAGTCACCGGGCTGTGCCAAAAGCATGAAAGAATTCATTGGGACATCACGGACTCATTTCAGTAGACGGGTGAACTTTAAGGGGTAGGAGAGAAAAGGGTTAACTTATGCATGTTGGAATATCAATCAGTGCGATAATTACGGGGCAGATCTGCGGATTGACTGAAGCATGCAATGCGTTTTTTTTCCTTCTTGAGTCACAGACTGCACCACTTTGAAGTCCTGCGACAACGTGGCCAAGCGGTGTCTGCTTCCCAAGGAATCGGACAGAAATGGCCTGGCCCTCTATGTACATACGATTTGGACACTTGGAGCCCTTCAATCGTGAGTACAGACAAATTGACGCAGACGAGTGGCGATAAGACGCTGACAAAGAAAGAAGTTAGACCGAACAAAAAGAATTAGTTGTATCCAAGTTACTTGATTTAATTGAACAGATTTACTTGATCGGAACAAAAGGAATCTTCAGGGGTGGACGCAATTCGGTTTTTTCGTAAATTATCATCATAGTCTAAATCAACGAACAGCTCAAAACATCAAGGAAAGTAGATTCAGTAAGTTTGCAGATTCCATAACTCGAGGATCGCTAGTATCACGAACATAAACAGACTCGTATGTTTACAGTACTCGATTCCGGGTTGGACGAGGTACTGAATTATTGTCAAACCCTAACACATGCTGGATTTGATATCCTTTAGTAATGGGAATTGGAAAAGATTTATTTCGGGTCACCATCTCGAGAGAAAGTTGCCATATCATGCAATGGCTGGGCAACGTCTGAGATGGTGAAGGGAAAAGCTCAATCAGAGCTGGCAAGAATGGATTCCGTTGTTTCGAATTATCGTGTCGTAGAAGAGCCGTCGTTGATTCCCTACCCTCGAACAGGCGTGCCATTGCGTCTCCGGGTAACTCACCAGCAGCTGTGTCGCCGTTCGAGATAGGTTCCTTGATGACCACCTGTCTGGTTGTTTTGCCCACCAAGCCGCCTTTCAAAGTTGACACGCGTTCTTTGAGTATGCCCGCCACGCACTTCGCTATTGTCATCATTGGGTGCCAGATGCTTGTTGCACGTGATACTCCAACTCTTCATAATTGTTGTTGAGGTCCTCTTCCAATTTCCTGAGATTTCGGTCACATATCTCCTTTCTTCTAAGCGCCTTTTGGTAGTCTGAAGATGCTTGAACAACTTGAGATTGTGTGATAAACTCAGCATCTATCCGATGTATCTCCTCCCTATACATTTGTTTCTGCTCCAGCTTGTAACAGACAAGTTCGCTTTCATATTTTCTCCTATGCAAGCGTTTCGTTGCACTATATTTTTGTGACAGGCTCTTCCATTTTGTCTTATGCTCGGCTTTCAGCTTGCTCAATTCCTGCTGTTGCTTGGCATTTTTGTCCCGCAGCTCACCCCATTCTCGCATACGCTGATTTTCGTTCTCCTGGCTGTCATTGTCCTGGATATCAAGCCTAACTTGTAATTGCTTGATCTTGATCTCCTGATCTTTGAGCTTCTCTTTAATCTTTCTCGATTCTGACTCGTGCTTGGCAATCTTCTTCATGAAGAGTGCATTTAATTGTGCACTAAGGCGAGACACTGTGAGGTCAAAGTCTTCTTCAGGCATACCTGTCGTAGGGGACTCGGGGCTTGAATTAGGTGAATGCACGCTTGTCGCAGGCGATTCGGGCTCTGGCTTAGGTGAGCGCATACTTGTCGCAGGCGACTCGGGTTCTGAATTGAGTAAAGACATGCTTGTCACAGGTTGCTGGAGTTCTAAATTAGATGAAGGTGTCTGTGAGTGGCTCATCGGCCGAGACTGTCGATGCTCAAGGACGTCCCTCATTGCGAAAATCATTTGAATGGGAATCGGTCTTGTGCCAGTAGTGCTGAATCAGTTGTAATAATTGCAAACGAAGAAGACAATTCCAAAACTTCTTCCAGGACTTATTGGAGTAGCTGTACTTTGTTGGGCAATAGTCTCAATCGACAGGTGTTTGTAGGCAATTCTATTTTCTGCAGATTTGGCTAATGTCAATATATCGAAGAAAAAAAGGGTGAGAAAAAGACCCCTATTTATTGATTCCTTCCAAACGATGGTCAGGCAAGCTCGCTATGTATAAGCCTGCGGCGTTACTTTGTCGACTATAACGAGAGTGCGACAGGCTTGAAGAAAATACAGTCCATATGCATTTGATGCCCAATTAGGACGACGCCTCTCCCCATGGATAAGGGGGTAATTATAGCAATGTTGTTGCCCACGTCACAGCTCAGCCCTGTCAGGCTCGCGGGCTTGGGCACTTTGAGCGATAACCCAAAGTTATGAGCATATAAACAACAAAGCTGCGATTGTGTGCTGTCAAATGTGTATGTGTATACCCTATAATAAGGCGAAAAAGACGCAGTTCAGGTTTAGCGTTGGGGCCCAGAGCTGCCGCGGACTATCAGACCCACGTTCAGGGGTAAAACGGCCCCTGCAGAGTGAGGCATGAATAACTCTGCAGGAGGACATGTTTGAGATGACAGCTGGTTGTTCTACAAAACGACAGAAGGGAGTAAGACTGCGTGATTATAGTGTGTATATTCAATATGCTAGATAGAAACAGTAGTTGTACAAAGGATGCTAATCTATGAGACAAGGACACTCCCCCCAGTCGGTTGCTCGGTCGTCGTTTTGAGAGAAATGCGGGCAGCTGGCTGCGGCAGTTCTGGGAGTGGATCCAGGACAAAGAGTGACCGAAGTGTATGCAGTGCGAGCCCTTTATGCTATCGGGAAGAGAGAGCGTGGGCTTGTTGTCATTCGAAAGCAAGCGTCAGAGGAAGATAGGCCGAGATAGGAGAATGGAAATGATTATATCGCTGCCGTATATGTTCATTATCCCTCTTGTCTTCGGCTCGGTGGAAGATATATCGCTTGTCTCCCGACTTAAATCATACGCTGTTCGGCTCATTTGACGAGAGTCAATTGATTTAGAGTTGGAGAGCGCGGAGGATTTTCAACAAGAGATCCTTTAGCTCCTCATCCAAATCACCGAGGCCAGTGCCGAGGCAGGAGACGACGTCAGTGAGGACATGAACGAGGCCAGTGCTAATGCCAATAACCTCCTGGGGAGGCTTGCCCTGCTGGATGCCAGACTCAATCTGGACGATTTGGCCGTGGGAAAGGCCCTTGAGCTCGGTGACGAGGACGTCGAGGACGGGGTCGACACACTTGAGGACGGAGTCGAGAGAGATCTGAGCATCGCGAGCGTTGACAGAGACGTCAGCGACGGCGGGGACGGAAGCCTCAGCAGAGGCAACAGAGGGAGCAGCGACAGCAGCGCCGGCGAAGGCGAGGACAGAGGCGACAGCGAAGAACTTCATTTTGCTAGTTGATCTGGAAGAGGAGGGTTTTTCTGAAGAGAAGAATTGAAGGAGAGTAGAAGAGTTAAAATGTTCTTTTGGTTTGTCCGTTGGATTGATGCTGAATGAGTACGTCCTGAACTGGAGGGTTTTCTGCACTCTTATATTCGAGATCTCTTCAGCCATCCTGGCAATTTCATGACATCAAGCGTGAGGCTAGCTCGACGCATGTCCTCATTTTCATAGATCCATGACCCTCGTGTCTGCCTCCTTCTCCCACTCAACTCTTTTGAGGTAGTATAACGGTTTGGCTAGAGCATCTAGTTCGGTGGAGAACAGTGTCTCGGTTCCTGACCCCCGGACACTGCAAGGAACATCACGATAGAAGTTTGCCCGGTACTGCTCACGCATCTCTGCTTATTTCCTCTCGCCTGCCAGCCAAATCTCGTCTACCCCCAAGCTGTAAGCATTGCTCAATGGGCCATTTTCTGATTCATCCCAAATCTCCCCCTGACCGGCCCAATTTCACCGGTGCGTCACCGTCATATACAACTCCCATCGTGCACTCGGCAGCATAAGGCAAAAACAGGCTATGATATTGATGAGCAGCACAGACCAGGGGAGCTTAGTCCTTGACTCCAGTCAAGGGGGATATTCACGTGGAACCATGAAAGCTACCGCCAGTGGTCGAGAAAATCTGAAGCTGGAGCTTGAGCTTTCCATTAATGCGAAGATGGCCTGACGAAGAGCGAGTCAGCAACGGGTCTCAGGGCTATACGAGTCTCCATAATCCGTAGAGCAGATTCCACCAAAATAACGCCGCGGGACTGCGCCATGATGAGGAAAAGCAAAACAGAAGCAGGGCCTGCATCGCACCTGTGATTCCGGATCTACTTCACGGTTCAAGCTGAAGGAGCAGTAATTAATCTGTAGCCTATAGGAGAAGCCCGTCTCATCATGGAGCTGGACAAGGCTGGGGGCTGCCCGCTCACATGCCTGCCGGTTACAAGGCAAAAAGTGTAATGTATCGCCGGCAATGCACAGGAGATCTTCTAGGTAGCCGGAGGCATTGCTCAATTGGCTCTGTAATAAGGGACGAACTTTGACAAGCTATCGTGGTCAATCAGAGTCCCCAGAAGATAGCTAGCGGGTATGATCCATCCTGCTTCTCCTATTGAAGTGGACCCCCTGACGATGTATACCAATGCATCACGCCAACCTCCAGCATCCGGGTTCATTCGAATTCCCTTTTTTCTTCTTTCTCCGACACGCATAAGTGGTGGAGTGACTTCACTTCGCTGAACCTCAACGAGCATTTTCTCCGCCCATGAAGGAAAGGGGATGGAAGCAAGCGGGGCGTTCAGCGAAGGTAGCTATCTCACACTAGCACCTGCACTAGAAGCCCTTCCGAAGGCCGAGTACTGAGTAGTGGCGTGAACAATGCGAGCGGGATTCTCATAGAAAGATGGTGCATGCAAGAGCGCCACGAACTCACCAATATGGGGGGGCCAGAACACGCAGGGCTATAACTCCGTAGAGAGTGGGGGACGAAATTTAACAAGCACGTATTCGGGGCTTTGTTGCCCCTGATATCATAATCGTTGGTTCCGACTTGAGTAAAGGAGATACTGCAATTCCATGGGCAAAGACTGGCAAAGAATATGGAGAAGGGAGCTGAAAGAGAAACACTTTGCTTTTGTTTCTCCATCCTTTTTTGCGTTTTGAGATTCGATACTAGTACATCGTGGAGATAATGAACAGAGCTCTGTCACCGCCGGAGGTGACCACCGAAAGGGAAGAGGGAAGATGGCAAAATTGCTGGCACTATAATACAAGTTGCGCGAGAGTGACACGACGGGATATTGTCGTGAAGCCCTGGCGGGGCCAAAAGCCACATCGAGATGAATAGAAAGAAGAGTTCAGCTTAAGCGGCTTTAGAAACAGCGGACTGCACACGAGCCGAGAGGGGGCTGACTCCAGAAAGACGCACGTGCTGGCCCTTGATCGCCGATGCAAGCAGTCTCGATGTCCTGGCCGGAATCCACACGCGGTTTCCGAGCACGAAGGTCCAGGTCAAGAGTAGTAGACTGCCTGCCTGATGTAGCGAAGCAAGGGAGATAGGCACTAGGAAGATTAGTGTTGTGATGCCAAGAGAGGCCTGAAGGGCTGCGAAGCCAAGAACGCCGTGCACGCCCATTGCAACGGGTCTAGGGAGAAGTTTCTTCATGCGGGGGCTTTTGGAGTAAGCGAACAGCGCACAGCAGGCAGCGAAGGTGGTCAAGGCGCAAATCCGATGGTTCAATTGCACGAGCGAGGGGTTTTCAAAGCAGTTTCTCCACCAGAGGTCAGACTTGTCTTCCTTGCGGCAGTAGTGCTCGTCAAGGAGTTCTCCCTTGGGTGGTGCTAGGCCGGCTCCCATGTAGGGGAAGTCATTGTAGATGAGACCCGCATCAAGACCGGCAACAAGACCGCCAGACATGGACGTGAGGAACGTGAGAACAGCGAGGCCCGCGACAGAACGACGGAGAACCTTCAACTTGGGGTCACCGAGTTTCTTGAGAAGTTCCATTCCTTCCTTGGGCATCTTGAAGAGCTTATGTGCGCGAAGAATACCGAGACCGCTAGTGAGCATGGCAATGTAAAGGACGAAGGCCGCGCCGAGATGAGTCGTCAATCTGTACTGAGAAACACGAGGATGCGAGCCGGGAGCGAAAAGGTCGTCTTTGAGACCAGATGCGACCATCCACCAGCCAATGACACCTTGGAAACCGAGGAGACCAGCGATACCACCGATTTTCCAGGCCATTGGCTTCGACACCTTGCGCCTGGCAACGAAATAGATGGCCGGGAAAACGAAAGCAAGTCCGATGCATCGTCCCCAAAGACGGTGGATCCATTCCATGTAGTAGATATTCTTGAACTCCTGGAGATTCATGTGCGGATTGAGGATATGGTATTCGGGGGAATCCTTGTACTTTGCGAACTCAGCCTCCCAGTCCTCCTGGCTCAGGGGAGGTAGTGAACCGGTGACGGGACGCCATTCAGTAATTGAGAGACTATCAGCACCATTAGCAAGGGAACCTCGAATTGAGTCCTAGTGAGAGAGGCCACCGAGTCTCTAGCATACCCAGATTCCGTGAGTCGAGTGAGACCGCCAAAGATGACAATGCCAAAAACGCTGGCTGAGCATCCAAGTAACCAATATGCAACTTTCTTATCGCTGATATCCGGGAAGCTGGACTGCTTCGCGCCCGCCGTCTTTCCGGAAGCTGCAGCTTCACTGTATAACCGTCTGAATCGTGTAAAGGGCGAGATTTTCAACGTCGTGAGTGGCCACTGTTGGGCAGCGGCTGTCACTGGGGCCAATCGACGAGCGAATGCTTGCTCCGAAGCTCGATAGATGCTAAGCCATCGCCTGGAAGTAGCACTTCCAACCCCGCCAGTCATCGGTCCCGCGACGACTTCGTTGCGTATACATTTTGAACACTGAGAAAAGCCCCGTGGTAGCTTCTGCGAGCAGAAGGCCCGAAAAAGAGGCGTTGGGCTCGCCATTGATGCCAGTCTGCTTGCAACTGACCAGGAACCGGCGTTGTCTGAGCTTGTTCTTCCACCTCACTCTTCGTTGTGGCCCCTCTCGCGTCTTGACTGATCGTGTCTCAACGTGCTCAGTCGTTCAAGGACGTCAGTTCCGAGCAATCCTTTGGCCCCCGCCCGCAATGAAGTGTATGACGCTTCCGGGAGCCGTTGAGCCGTGAGCCACAGCCGCCGCCGTTGACCAATTGAAGGGCATCTGTTGCGATCCGGCCGTTGTCCCTTTATTTGGACGTTGCATGTCGCCAATTTGCAGGCGATGCAGGCGACTTCAGGCATTAGCACTGGCTTGAACATCCTTGAGCTTAGCTATGTACGGAGTATGTGTGGCCATTGTTGAAGTCACAATTGGCGGACTGTGTGGTAGTATTAGTACACGGCAGAGTGAGGAGGTGTCAAAACAGAAAACAGTGTTACTTACAAAACTGTGTGGGGTCATAAGCAACAGACCTGGGTCTGGAAATTAAGCAGCTGCACAGAATATACAGAAATCATATATAGAACAGCAATAAAAGAGCAAACAGCTTTTGGCTCTGCAAACGTTTTGTAAGCAGACAGCGTTACTGTCGCGCCCTCAAACCGCGACAAAACGAAAAAAACTCAGACGTATCCGTACTCTGTCCTCCGTAAAGGGCAAAAAGATGTCAAAGTCGCACCAAAATCATCAAAAGTCGCCAATAATCAATCGCCAATCGACAGCATCCCCGCCTCAATTCTCTCTCAATTTCACCTCTCCGCTCCGCGACAATGCCTCCAGCTCCAGCTCCAGGAGCTCCATCCCAATACGCCGATGCAGACCCATGGCGGCAAGGTGAGTTCCCTCATCCCCCTGTACTATCCGCGGTTGCGCCTCACCAGAGAACCAACCCGCGCGCAGACCCCTCCCAAGCCAGCCAAGTCCAAAATTCCTCAGTACTGACTGATCGTCGATCCATCTCACACTGACAGCTCCATCAAGGCAGAGTATCTCTTCATCCACCTCCTATCACCAGCAGCAGCAACACCAGGGATACCGCCATTCGCGGCCTATAACCATCTACTCTACCACCGCGAACCACAGCGCGCCCGCCAACGCCCACCCCTCTGCAGTGCGGCCAAATCAGCCTTCACCACACCCTTCCTGTGCCAGTGCTTCGGGGAGAACCGTCAGTGCGCCTGTTCATGTCCAGTCCGTTGCCGCTCCACCTCCGCGGTCAAGTGTAATGACACCTGCGTCGGCGACTTCACACTCACAGCAGTCACAACCACCACCGCAACCGCAATCGCATTCTCAGCTTACCGGCCCCTGTCCTATTGCAGCCTATAATTCCGCCCATACACAGTCGCAAGCGTACTCTTCGTCCAGCTACGGGAATACACCTGCCCAGCTGCAATCTACCCTTGCATACCATTCGCAATACCCTCGAACCAACTACGCACCTGTCATCGCGCCCGTCGATCAACTTCCGGGAGGACCAGGAGGGCCAGGAGGAGGAGGAATAGGAGGAGCAGAGTCTACTTCATCGCTTCCATACCGAACACACAGCAGCATGGCGTCATCCTATGACTTGAGCGCGGATGGGCCTAGTTCTGGTCTCATGGGTCCTAACAGCTCATCGATTCCATTGCAGACAGTCCCCGTCGATACACCGTCAAATAGACGGGGTGTCTTTGCGAACTCTATCGCGCAGCAGCGGCGGAATGAAGAGGAGAGAAACCCGTTCTATCAGCCTCCTGAGTTCGATCCGTTGAATTTTTCTGCGTTGCCCGAGAAAAGTAAGCCGATCTTCCTCCAAAAATTGAAAGGTGTGTCCACTCCGCTAATCCTTCGCTTTATTTCTGACAGCCCCCCGAATCTATGACCACTGCGTCAAGGGCCTAGAATCCGGGATCCCCACAGAAGTCGAATTTGCTTTGCACCACCTCGTCATCATATCCGACGAACGCGGTGATAAATTCCGTTTCTGCGATTTCCCGGGCCTAGCAGATTCCCTTCTCGAAGCCGCGTGGGAAATAACCTACCTTGTCCACGGCGTGTCCTTTGAAATCTCATACGATCCCATATCACCAGATGATTCGCGCATCAACGTTATCGACGGGTGCTACGGCACGCCGGATTTAGTGGCGCGTATAATTGCGTTGCCCCTTGATATGAAGAGCGACGGGCTTGAGCCCGTTGGGTTGGGGAGGTATAGCAGGATGGTCAGCGAGGCTGCGTTGGTCATTCACAATATGTGTACGTTGGAGGAGAATGCGATCTGGCTTGCGGACATGGCTGCGTTCAAGGATTGGGTGGTTTACTTGTTGAACATGCCAGAAGTCGCGCGGGAGAAGTATGTCGAGATAGTGAACAATGCGCTGGAAACTGCAGAGATGGTTGCGCCGTTCTGGGTGTTCGAAAAGGAGGATGGGTTTGTCCCGGGGTTATTGGAGTGTTTAAAGTCGGGCGACAGAACGCATCTTGTCCTTGCTCTGCGCGTATTCGTGTGCTGGGGTATGGACCGGCCAGATGCAAGGAAGGAGATGTGTCTCGATGAGTATATGACCTCCGAGATGTTGACGTCGTTATGCAATACCCTTCTCCTCGAACAAGACCGCGAACTACTTTCGACTGTCCTCGACTTTCTGTACCAATACACCAGCGTCCCCGCCAATGTCGCACACATCATTGCCCTCCTCGACTCCTCGCTGCCAATCTCGCTAATACCGCGCCTAACGAATCTCCTACTTTTTGAAGCCGAGCCTCTACTCGACGAACGAATTGATCAAGAGGAAATCCATGTTCCTCCACCGAATGACATACCGGATATTCCACCAACCTTACATGCTGAGATCTGCCGCCTGCCCGAACCAGATCGCTGCTCGGCGTGGGTGCGCACCTGCTTTACGGAAGACGAAGATTGCGAAATCACGCAGTTGGCGCTGTGG
>JAGYIB010000090.1:0-16583 GCA_024244615.1 Ascosphaera pollenicola | reverse complement strand
ATTAGTCCATATTGGGAACTCTCCACCCATCATGATCACTATATTCAGCAGGACCCACGGCTGCTGACATTTGACCGTCCACTTCCTTCACATGGAGAGCAAGACACCTCTCTCCGCCTGTGGGGCATCGGCGCCGTGAATGGAGTCTGTGTGTGGAGTGTTGAGGAGGAGGCGTCAGAGGTGATCATGACTGAAGGATCTACGTTCTCCTCCTGCTCGTCCTCCCCGTTCGTCAGCGCCACGTTGAGACGACTACGGCCACGTCCAAGTCGTGTGCTTCTTCAACATTTCGCGAGTGAGACCTTGCAATCCACCCTGCCAGCCATGGCCGAAGGTATTTACAATCCTCAATGGCCGCATGACGTCGAAAAGTGATTACAGAGCACACCAATCGCAAGACAACTGAGCAGGCGCCGCTCGAGCCCCTCCTGGTCAAAGCTCAAGCTCCATCGAACCAAGCACACCAAGCCAATAGGCGCACCGTTCATATCTTGAAGCTGAATTGAAAGCGTGCCTACGAGCCGTGAAACTGATCAGGGATTGATCATCCTGTCAATCGTGGCATCTTTCGACTGAATTTTCTCTGATCTTCAGCATTGCGGCTATCATGGCTATCATCACTGCCACGTTTCTTGACTCACGGATCAAGAAAATTTCTGCTCAAGCTATGTCGAGTCTTTGTCGTCCATCGTCTGCACCACTCAAGCTCAGAGCATCTTGTCTGGCTGTGCGAGGAGCTCGAGATTCAAGCTGAAATGGTATAACCACGCTATTGATGGAGAGGCTCCTTCGAAAAGCGAAGCTATTCCTTGACCTGGCACATCGTCAGTCATTGAAGATGACTCTCCTCATACTGGCGGTGAAACTGTTCTTGCTTCTCTCGACGCACGGTAAGGACAGACTTGTGGTACATCCTGACGATCATCTGTATACCATTCACACGTTTTGGCCCCGTTACGACTTTCCATCAAGCTGCGCCTTAAAAGCTCTGACGACATCTAGGGCTTGAAACAAAGGAGTTCGTCAATCGAAATAGAAAAAAAGGAGACTGAACGGTCTTGCACACATGGATGCTCAACTTAGCACATACGATCGCCAGGGCGGAGAACATTCTACAGCAGCAAATATTATGTTGTTTTCTTCGCTGACAACAGAGAGGTTGTTATTTCCTCTTCAGCTTCGCGAAGTATCCGGCTATCGTGCGCTACGGTGAATGCACAAGTTTCCGAGAGGCGTACATCAAGCGCAAAAGAAGACAGAAAGAGCGTTCAGTACAGAAGCATCGGAACCAAGAAAACCTCTCAGAAGATGACTGAATCGTGATTTTTGCAAGAACTGTTGCTGTCGTCGGCAGTCTCTCCCTTACCCGTTTTTGGCTAAGTGCCTCTGAGCGCCTGTTTGGTTTGAAGTGAACTCTCTTCAGAAGCTTGCGAAATCATGGCAAACTTCTTGATCCGCTGCGATGCCACGCTGTCAAGTCAGGGGAAGGTATCAAGTGACTTGGGAGCCATCACGCTGATAATCTTTTTTTTACATCTTGCAAAGCATTGTGCAATACTTCGGCTGCAAGTCTTGCAATTGATGATGATCTTGAAAGTCTGTTTGCCGGTGTTTACGTATCGCCGATTGAATTGCCGAATCTACGACGGCTGTTCTGGCTTCCATGCGACGTCAAGTCGAAGTCAAATTCAACGCTTGCAGGAGGGGTTTTAGCAAGAAAGTCAACATCTCCGCATCTTTCGTCTAATGCCGTTCCACGGACACCTTTTCCTTGCAATGCAATTGATGGAATTGCGGTGCCTCCTTTCAGCTCTGTCCACAGCGTCCATGGATTGTGCGCAGACGGTTGTGCTCAGAAGAAGATAGGCGACATCGTGGAGGCAACGCGTCGGGGCTAGGGGTTTCGTGTGACATCCTGGCGAACTGAAGATCGTTGTGACCAAGGCTCTTCTTCACCTCCTGAATGCACGGATTGCGACGGCACCTTATCAAAATTGCTGTCATGGTTGTTACTGTACACTTTATTTTTATATGATAAGAGTTCGTCATTATACATTGCCAGCTGTTCCCCCGACGTCGTTGGATCCGTCTACACATATCTGCTATCAAAATATCATCCTGATAACATTGAGCGCTCAGGATAGCCATTTCCCAACTGTCTCACCAAACCAACTGGACATCTTCTTTTGCCGCAACCTCTTCGCTTCTTCTTCTTCAACTAGCAAATCGTTGACCTCTGTCTTGTATAAGTCGCGCTGCTCAAGCTGTTGTCTCGCCACTCGAATCTCCAATTCCCGTTCATGTGGTGTCAACTTGCTAGCGGGTTTGCTAAACCTCATTCCTGGTGGCAGTGTCTCACCTCCTGGAACTTCGTACTTCTCAGTAGATGGACTCTCGGAGGGTGTCGAGGGACTTGGAGATGCATCAGGGTGGAAGAGGGATTCAGGGGGCGGTATGGGTCCTCCCGCAGCTTTTGCTTCCTCGACTCTCCGTTCGTAGTCAAGCATTTGGTGGTATAACTTGTCGGCGTGCATCTGTATTCGCTCCTCTGTCTCACTATCCGATCTGAGAGAAGATGCGTAGCCCAAGGCTTGTAGGAATTTCTGCGGAATTCAGTGTCAGTGTTTACGTCGGCCTCAGGGGGGAGACTTGTAGGTCGAGAATGCACGTACAGCCTGCATGGTGTAACATCTTGAAAACTTCGCATTCTCATCGCGACACAGAGTAACGCGAGCCCAGACTTTCGAACCGACTCCTCCTCGCTTGAAGCACAGGCTTAGAGCTTCATGCTCTTCGGCACAATTCTCCAGCGCGGTCTCGTTCAATCTCGCTTTGCGCTTCTTGAATTGCTCAATGACTTTCTCTGCACCAGAACTCGTAGCTCCCTGCTTCTCAACAACCTCTAGAGGCTGGTAAGTCTTCCATAGATGTGCGTATCTTCCGTCCTGGAAAAGACTTTCGGACGGGACGCCCTTGGTCGATGCCTCATCTGACGGCGAATTCGGGCTGGCTGACGCGGAAGCGGGATCTGTCTTTGGCTGTGACGAGCTCAATCCCGAGGAGGAGTCAGTCTCAGCGACCTGAGGAAGCTGGTACGCTGCTGGTGATTCCTTTTTCAGGTAGTCTTTGAGGCCAGAATCTAGATGTTTGGTCGGGTCATCGTTGCCGGCGGTGGTATTTGAAGTCCAGAACCAGCCCATGATCTCTGCGTTTTTTGCGCTGACGACGACGTTGTATAGTCAATTGGTAACCTTTTCCAGATGCAATTGGCAGTTACCTCTTTTCAGTGCTCGTTGCTGTCCTGGTGCTTTCGCGATGTCTTGCGATGCGATGCGATGCGATGCGGAGGTGCGATACAAACTCCGCGGACAACTCGATCCATCCACTCCTCACCTCACCTCACATCACATCACCTCATCCCACTCGCTGCGACTCCCTGACTGCGCCAGACAACGGCGCCCATTCCCGCAAATTTGCCAGCCATGGATGCCTTGTGTAAGTGCTGTCGCGCTCACGAGATGCTTAACATGCTTGAGGAATTGTGCTGATCAATGTCTAGCGCGCGAGGAGCGTCGATTGATGCGCCAGCGCGGTGCCGGGTAAGTACTGCTGCAACTACAAACATGCTTTGCGCGCAAACGACGCGTTGACATTGGACCATCAACTAAGGCCTTCTGTCATTGAGTAGCAACCGCGCTGGGAAAGCCGTCGACTTTGGGTTCTCATTTGGCTCTCCTCCGCCAGTGGCTGCTGTTCCTGAAAAGCCACCAACGCCAGCTCCAGCTCCAGCTCCAGCTCCTCCATCATCGCTACAGACGAATGCATTTGCATCGACAGATGCGCAAGCTGCAGAACCAGCTGGTTTTGCTTCGAGCGCACGACAAAAGACGCCAAATGGACAGCTGATATCGCCTGCGCAGATTGTGCGAAGACAGACACCCACATCCAGTCGCCTCACGCCAGTACGCAAAACACCAACCCCTACCAAATCACGAACGCGCACGATCAGGGACTTTGGCGAGAGCTCTCCCTACGATATCCCACGAGATGAAGAAACGGACCGAGAAAGAGAAGCGAATGCTGGTGACGGACCAAGTTCCAAGAGACGACGCGTTTCACATGAAGGACTCGCAACGACTCGAGATTCTGCTGGCCTTGCTAGGGAGACGAGTAGTCAAGCTTCGCCAGTTCCTGCGCATGTAACTGAAAGCGTTGGCGCAGAGGCTCGTCGTTCTAGCGATCGAACGAGGCTGTCTCCCATGATTAACGTGACAATCACTTCACCGAATCAATCATCTCCGGAAAGGAATACTGGCAAAGAGCCACAACAAGAGGCGTCTACAGCCGAGGAAAAGAGAGTTACGTCTTTTAATTTACAAGCTCCGCTTGAGCCACCTGAGATTCAAGATACGAAGGTGGCAGATGATTCTAGGGGGAGACGTCGGACAGAAGATCAGGTGACAACAACAACAGATGGCCACGATTACACTCATGGGATGCAGACACCCGCTGTCGAAGAACAAGGGACCAGTAATCAAATAGCACGCGACGTTGGGAACGCGTCTATCTCGCCTGTACCAGACAGGCATGACCAATCCATTGATGACACAATTGATACAAGTGGGATCCAAGGCCATGATGCTACACGAGGTCCAGGAAAGACAGTCGCGGAGAGCTCAGAGGACGCGACTAAACAGACAGCAAATGAGTCCATGGTAGAGGCACAGCCAACAGATACGACAAAGAGCACAAAACCAGGCTTGAGAGAGAGAGTCAAGAATACAGTTCAAAACTCGGTCTCGCGGGTTGTCGATAGGTTCCGGAAGCGGAAGCGTGGTGCGGATGGGTCGAAAGTGAAGGAGGTGCTACCACAGCAACAGCAGCAACAACAACAACAACAAGCGAGGAAAGATAAGATGCAACATGAACAACCTCATCGAAAACCTAGGGCCACCCGGGAGAGCGATCACGAGGTTCAGGGTTCGGAAGTGGACAATGAGGTCATAGATACCGAATTCACGCAACCTGTCGTCGCTCCAGGGGAAGCACCTGATACCCAAGTCAGCAGCGAAGCCCAGGGGCGCCGTTTGATAGCCAAGAAGAAAACGAGAAGGCCGGCCGACAATGATGAAGATGGTACCCGACCGAAGCGACAGCCTGCCGTGCCCGTTACGGTGAATCGGTTCTCGAATTTCTTGGCACTCGATCCTCAGGAGACTGAAGATACAGGCGAACAAGATGACACCAGCACTCTGGAACAAAGAAGAAAAGTGGCTCTTCAGCAAACACGGCGAAGCGGTGTCAATCCAGTCGATGTTCTCAATCAGATTTGTCGTGAGACGTTTGATGATGCTCTATCGACTCTCCAGGAGACCTTCACATCAGAGCCGGATAAGAAGGCTCGCGCGGACATCGTGCGGAAAATCAAGGCTCTACAGGCATTCAACGCGGAGCTTGAGCATCGTCTTTTTGATATCAGGGAGGTACTTGATGCAAATCACACCTTGGCTGCTCAACTACGACGGGAGAAACGAGATGTGGCTATACTCAGGGCAGATCTGCTTGATTTGAGAAGACAAAGAAATGAGATTGAGCTGGAGATGGATGAGATAAGGCAATCATTCATGGCTGAGCAAGAACAGACTAACGTAAGTAGCTCTTGGCTTGAACTCTGCCCCCGCTTCTGGCCGATGCGATGCACGCAGACTCATTAACTTGCAAAACAGCGTCAGGTCACCTTAACCAATGCTATACACGAACTTGAGCTTGCACTGGAGCGGTCAAAAGAACCCGAGCCAGATCACGACCATGAGCCTGAGGATCCCGCCGCCGGTTTGGAATTCCTTTTGCGAAGCGTTGCCGATAATGTAAGCTCGGCGACGCCAGACTCTCAGGGTGGTCTGCTGAGACAGATCAAAGCGTTCAACGATCAACTTGAACAAGTGCACTCTGCTCTAGAACAAGGAAGTGGCTGACTTGAAAGGCCATCTATGCAAAGGCGTTGTTGCTGTTACTGTATAATTTTTTCGAAAGATACCCCATGAGTTTTTAAGTATAGTTCAATTACAGCATGACAACCACGGTGTACTGCAATTTTATGGACTCTCCATTTTGCATTCAAATGCCCTTCTGTCAACTGTCGAGTGCACCGGGGATGAAGCCATGCGGCTTTCAATCCTTTGTCGCAGGACAGGCAGTGCTGAATACTGTGAGCGTCATGACTTGAGCGGCCGTGGTGGTCGTTTTTGCCCATATGGCTCGAATATGGTCCCCATGTTAAATATATACGGCCATAGGGATTGGAAAACAGGGCTTCCCGTCCGCTCAGCCATACTTAAGCCAATTGCCGGCTGGTTAGTAGTTGGGTGGGTGACCACCAGCGAATCCCAGCTGCTGTATGTTTTTGTCTTTTTTCATCTTCAGTCAATCAATGACCACGACAGACATTCAATGGAGTCGTCTATATGATCTGCCAACGGGCATCATAAACTATCTGACAAAAAGGCACTTTGTGCTTCGCATAGTAAGGAGGGTGCAAAAACCGCTTTGAGCGCAGGGAAATCAGGCAAAGAAGTATTGGAGATATCATAGGAAGATACAGCAATCAATCGTATCGTTATTGGACAGAGAAAGACCGATGTCAGGCGAAATAGGGCATCGCAAAAGAAGTAAACTCTGCATCGGATGCCCAAAGAACCAGAAAAGCCGATGCAATTCGGGAAATGTGTCAAGATAGCAATCGGCTGAGAACACGGACCAAAGAAATTAATGCATTGAAAATCATTACCGACAACTGGAAACAAAATAATATGGGAAGTACTCGCCATATGGAGTGCATAGTAGGTATACCTCTGCTGTAAAAGACCTGTACACTAATACCTATGATCCAGAATTGCTAGGGGCGGTCATCAAGGTAGGTGCAATACGCCTCTTCTTCTTCGTCACGGTCTCACCATCATCATTGTTTTCGCGGTTGGAACTGATCTGTGCTGTCTCTATCCGCGTTTCCTGAGTTTCTGCAGCTTGTCTTGTTGCTGACGTCGCAGTGGAAGGCAACGCAGAGCCCTCTGCTTCACCCTTGAAGGTGTCCAGACCTCTCTTACCCAGCAGGCTCGCCGTGTTCTGAGTCTGCATTGGTGCCGGTGACTGTGCCTGCGGCCCCGTTGCGAGAGGCGTTTCAGGGGGTGTAGTCAGGGACATGGGATAACCAGGAGCTGATCCGAGGGCAGTAGCTGGCATGCTAGTCAAGGTGGGTGTAGGCCCAGGTACCGAGCCTATAGAGGTAACGGAGGGTGCGGCTGTAGTGGTGGTAGCTGACGCAATGATTGAGGGACTCGGGGTAGGTAGCAGTACATTTGCTGGAGGTGGAATTGGTGCAGTCTTGATATTGGATCTGGAAGATGTTGAGACATGTGCTTTTTCTTTCTCGCCCACTGGAACACCCAATTCACCCTTTTCAAAAGCAACTGTGGAACAGAAGCCGTCTGAAGAGCTCATGATCAAGGTCAGTCCATCACTAGACCAGCTGAGGTCCGTGAAAGTGGCGTAATGGAGATTTGAGACGACGCATAGCGGGGACGATTGTTGGGTGTCATATATCAAGACTGTATCCTGAGTCGCAACAGCGTAAACGATGCGATATGGCAAAGAAAAGACTGGAGAGGGGTGGGCTGGAGGTGTTGGAGGCTGTGGCTCATGTGAATGTTCTGCCGATGACATGAGGCCATCCTTCATGGATCCCGCCGTAGAAGGTGGTGGCATCAGATTATCGGAAGTTTGTTGTACGGGCTCGGTTTTGTCCTCTGACTTTTGGTTTTCAGCATTTGTGTCGACTGTCATATATCTGGTCTTGAACTCCTTTCCACCATCTTCCGGTGCTTTTCGCCTCAACTCATATCGCACAGGACAGCAGCAAACGGCGATGCTTGGCTTCTTGTGCCCCGGAAGGTGTGCAACAGGCTGCTTGTTGAAACCAGCGCGCGAATAAATATATACCGTGTTGATAGTCTCCTCCACAGGCTTTTGATCATCCATGTCATGGGCAGGAGACATAGGGTTTCCATACTGTGATTTCTCAATAGGGATGGAAGTCTTATATTGCCCTGCTGGGGTGAACAACAACGAGCCATCAGGTGAAAACGTGAGTCGACGGAAGAAGCTTGTCAGAGTTTCATTTGCATATATATTGGCGTTTTTCACCAGATTTCCTGCAGTACCCAGAGCAGCCGCCCCTAGACCGAAAGCTGAAGAGCCACCTGCTCCAGGAACAGCCCCTTCCTTGGGAAAGATCTTCGGGGAATGCGCAGGTTCAAGCGGTTTGACAGCAGGCAATGGCATTGTCGATGGAGCGGGAGACGCAGATCTGCGCAAGGAATGCGAATAGGAATGCTGGGACGAGAATGACGAACGACGACTGACTGGACGATTGAGATGATGAGAGTCCCTGTGTGATAATGTTGGGGGATCCATGGGGAGTGGCGTTCCTGGCGTTGAGGGGACAGGTGACGCAGCACTCGACGAACGAGGGATGTTTGTATTCAAGTCAGACAATGTGGGAAGAGGGCTCTGTGATCTTGGAAGGGGATTCGTAGTATGAACGGACGTTGCCGGTCTCCGTGCTGGCATGTCCATACGCAGAAACTTGGCATGATTGCTCAATGTGAACTGTCCGTCCTTAGTTTTCAGAGAGTAGATGTGGACGCTTCTGTCAGATGATTGGGTTGCAACGAACTCATTCAATGGATCCCAAGCAACACCCTGAACATAATGAGAATGTTCTGCTATCTGACGCACCATCTGGCCTGCGATAAAAAAGACATGGGTTGTTAGTTGGCTGGGTCGTAGATATGACTTTCATATTAGTATATGCCACATTGACCACCTACCGTTTTGTGCATTGTATATTCTTGCAATGTTGTCCATACTGCCTGTGATGAAGAATACACCATCTGGCGACCACGCAAGATCATAGATCTCGGCACCTGACGAGCGACACATGTGCTTCACTCGCCAGATTTCTTTGTCGTCAGAGTGGTCTTCGCCCATTGCTATACTGTGGGCAGCACCTAGTTCAGAAGGCACCCAGAGAAGAACATTGCCGTCATCACCGGCCGATGCCAGCATTTCGCCTGCGAAGACAGCATTAGCACCATGAGATCCCAGCCTGGCAGGACAACAAAAGGTTTTCTTTTTTGGCTCGCACACACCCTTAGGACAGAATCGGACGACATTGACAGCCTGAGTGTGTTTGATCAATGTGCTGAGGTACGTGACCTTCCGCTCTTGGCCAATAGCATCGACTTTCCAGAGCTACATGGATGCATAGCAAGTCAGTCAATTTGCTCGAACGGACAAAGGCCCTGGGCTCCTTCTCAATTTTTCTCAATTTGAGCTTTCCTGGCTTGCACGGTCTAGAATTGTCTGAGGTATCTCAACATACGCGGACATTATTGTCGCTGTAGTGGTAGCAGCATTAGCAGTTGCATCGTCGAGACGGAGGGCCAGCATTCTTGTTGATTGTCCTTGACCTACTTTCCAGCGGTTGCTAGCCTTCCATGACCATGATGGTGATCGAAATGAAGACTGTATATGGGTGCATTGTCGTCATGCCATGAGATGAGCAGCGGAGCAGCTTTCATGATGGTTTCGAGCACCTTTCAGCAAGGGACGTCTCAGCAGCACTGTATAGCAGATTCCGGCGTGGCAACCAGTCAATGAGTGCTGAATGGGTCTGGAGATGTGATGTCTGTTTTGCTTTGCTTGCGTCTTGGGTGAACTTCGTAGAGGACTGTCGAGGCAGGCTGTCAGTACAATAAAAAAAAGATGACGACTATGACAAAGTACATGACCGCACCAGATGTTCGTCTTCACTCACCCACAGCTCCGGACTGGAATGTCACATATATAAAGACGACTGAAGAAGTCAGGCCAGGCCAGGATGTTGAAACCAGTTGCAGAGGCGGAGGCAGAGGCAGAGATCCCTGGTTCAGCAAGTCATGGTCTCTTCTTCGTGTGCACTCGGAGTTCAATCGGTTCGGTTCCCTGCCCGCCTGCCTCCCTTTGCCCCGTCGACCGTTGTCTGTGGAGATCGTCGTGTTCAGAAACGAGAGGGAGAGGGAGAGAGCGAATGGCATCTACGCAACGGCCACTGTGGATTTGCGTAGGGCCGTACGGAAACCAGCGTCTATCTATCTATGTCATCCTGGCAGAGATGCTACGACCCAGTGCTACGGACAGGCATCACCCTGGTTTAGGCGAGCACAGAGGAGTGAAGCAGACTGCTTGCTGTGTGATCATGAGCAGGATGGCCCTAGTCCAATTGTGTGTGTGTGTGTGAAGTAAGACAGGGCATGCGACGCACTGCCGTCTCGGTAGAGCGCAGCTTGCTCACAGACGATATTACCTGCCGTAACCAATTCATCAAATCATCAGCCGCCTGCCACCTCTGCTTATCCAACGATCAGACAGTATCTGCATTTGCACCTTCGCCTTCTTTAAGCACCCGGCGTGCACCATCGACCGCCAATTGATCGGCCGCGACGTTTCCAGGATCGTTGTTGTGTCCCTTCACCCATTCGAACAGCGTCTTCGAACCTAGTGAATCGCGCTCCTCAATTCTGTCGATGATCGTCGAGATGAGGTCTTTATTCTCGACAGGTTTGTTCGATGCGTTCTTCCAGCCATTGCTTCTCCATTTCTGAAACCACACGGTCACGCACTTGATTGAATACTGGCTATCCGTATAGATCCGGACATTGCGTGAACGCGGTGCGATCTCGAGTGCTCGGAAGATGGCTGTAAGTTCGGCTCGTTGATTTGTCTGTCGACTTCCTTCCAGCGGCTCAGATACATTCCTCTCGTCTCCAGGCCCAAAATAAACACCAACACCGGCTTGAGCTCCTACTCTACCGTTTGAGAGTGAGCTTCCATCAGTGTATATTATCAGCGTATCCTCGTTATCACTTTGCCGTAGCTGCGTTTTGTCATGCTTTTCTGGCGTCTTGTATCTGACATCCCCTGATACTGGATCCGCAATGACATTCGTATCAGATCCATCAACAGCGCCTTCTAGTAGCGATCCTTCACCGGCGGGAATCTCTTTGCGCTCCTCATCTTTCGTCGGTTGAGGCTGCAATCCATTTGAATCAGCTGGACCATGTGAATTCCCGTACTTGACGAAATTCTCTGCAGCTTCGCGCGTGTCGAATTTGCGGAATTTTGGATTCTTGAACCCTGCAATCTGAGCTCTGGCATCAGACCAATTGACGTAGACACCTGGCTTCTTTCCGGCTCTGACCGCGTAGAACTTTTCTCCTACCTTTGGCGTTGCAGCAGCTGTTTGTGCGGGACTCGAGAGCAGCGGAGCGAGCGTCTGGTCACCTCTTACAAATGCATCCGCGTCCATCAATGTGGTGAATGACTTGTCTGGCCATACTGTTAGGACTGATTGAAGGTGGAAACAGTTCATTCGCAGTTTGCCAAACTTACATCTGGCGCCTTTGTAACCGCCAACCTGCGCTTTGCAGTCGTTCCAGGAGTAGTAGATGCCAGGGTTTCTTCCAACCCGCACAGCATAGTATTTGGTGGTAGACGTCGCTGGCGTGGTTCTCTTGTATGCTGGCGATGTTGCTGGCGATAGCGAAAATGGTCTTTTCTGGCCAGCCATTGATGGTGTAGTAGGAGTATTTGATATCTTTGTGGCAGGCGAATTTGCCTTGTTCGTACTGTCAGAACCGTTCTGCATGATTTCCGAGGTCCTCGTGAGTATCTCCAGAATTGCAGCTAGAAACGGTGGAGGTCTGAGAGGCAGTGCTGCTTCTAAAAGGCTGCCGGTCTTAGCGAAGGGGCTCTTGAAGAAGAGATTGACGCTAAGGCAGAGAGATGCCACGACAGAATCTGCAGACAGGCACGACAACAGCAGAAGCGTTGTATCCTGATTTGTCTTTTTTGTTGGCCAGAGACTGTGTCTTAAGTGGATCGATCGTCTTGATGTTTGATCAAACAATCAATATGTCGAGCAGATGTTTGCTTTGCTAGTTTTGCAAATAATATCCGTGAGATGCAGTGGTATTTCCCTGGTTATTCACTGCAGCAGGTTGCTTGTCCTAACAAATTGAACCTGCGATCGACGCCTAGTACTGCCGAACTGCGTTGAGCTGATGTCACAGCAAGAAAATGGACGACCACAACCACGCATCACACGCGCGCAAAGAAAAGTCAAAAAACCCATTAAACCACCACGCGCCATTATAGTGCACCCAGCACTAAGCGGATTCACTAGTGAGGGTGCAGTTTAGTCATGGCTGACCCGTTAGGCAGTCAAGACGCGACGACGACGATGACGGGGGTATAGCCTAGATGATGATGATGATGCGATTGAGGAGAAACATGAATTGAGAGATGATGAGGGGAGCGGTTGGTATGACTAGTATTTGAAGAGAAAGCCCCAAAAATTATGCAAAAAAACGGTGCTATGTTACATGGTCTTGTACAGAGTACATGTGGGAAGGCAAATGGTTGAGAACAACCTGTGGTCGTTCCCGTATGTGATATAGTACACAAAACAACCTGACGGTTGCGAGAGGGGGATATTATCCTCTCGAGCATCGGTCTGTTGCGGTATCTGCTTGGTCACGGTCGGTAGGTAGGCCTGTCATTGGAAAACGGCAGACTGAACAATCGGGGCCAGGAAGGAGACACCACATCGTGGCTACAACAACAGGATGGCCGAGATGCGGTGTCTGTCTCTGTAGCACGGGTTTAGCCAATGGGAAAGATGGCATCATACCCTCATTGCATGGCCAATGCTTTCCTGACTCCATCATTGGCGAGTTTGTCGGCGAGTTCATTCCACTTGTTCCTATTATGGCCCCTGACCCATTCAAACCGCGTGGATGCAGATAGTTTCTCGCGCTCTTCGATTTTCTGAAGGATATACTGAATGATATCCTTGTTCTCAACGGGCCGCCCGTCGGACGTCTTCCAGTTGTTACGCTGCCACCCAACATACCAATTCGTGAGGCAGTTCACGGCATATTTGCTATCCGAGAAGACGGCAATGTTGAAGTCCCGGCGTACGATTTCAAGCGCTCGTGCAATCGCAGCGAGCTCGGCTCTTGCGCTGGTTTGACGGGTTCCGGAGAGGGGCTCAGCAATATTTCTGTTCATGTGTTCTGTTAGCATGTTTGCAATGAATCGCGGGGTGCATAGAGATTGAATGACAATCTGAGCTCACCTAAGATCATTGGGTCCAAAGTATACTCCAATTCCTGCACGCCCGCTCACCCTTCCATTGCCAGAGCATGCTCCGTCTGTATAGACGGGAACTTCCTTCTTTCTGGAGGCAGCCACAACACGCTGTTCTGGAAGGGTGTAGAGCAATTGAGCACTCTCCGGAAGCTTGCCAGCTGCCTTGGCCGATGGACGCTCAGCCGCAGTAGACGGGCCTCCTTCGACGCTAGCACTACACACGGAATTGACATGAGGAGAAACCCTCAACGTGAACGCAGGAGTGACAATCTCAACAGTGTTGTTTCGCTGGTCAGTCTGGAATTGATATTCAACAGGAGCCGAGGCTTGACTGGATGCACCAAAGTCCGCTTCATCGGCCTCCTCGAATTCTTCTGATTGCGGAACATAATCCTCGTTGAGTTTGACGAACTCCTCTGCCTCTTCAAATGTCCCGAACTTGCGGTATCTCGGTTCCGGATGGTCTGTTACTTGGTCTCTAGCTTCAGCCCAGCTGGTATAAACACCCGGGACTCTGCCCCGCTGCACGCCGTAGAACCTCGCTTTGGTAGGAGGCGGACCCCACGGTTTTGGACCAGGTGCTCTCATGAATTCGTCTGCTTCCACTAGGGAGTCGAATGCTTTGTCTGTAGGATGTTAATGTTTCTCTCCTAGAACCGCAATTAGAATGACGAACTTACAAATGGGTGAATCATAACCCTCAATCTGCGCCTGGCAATCACTCCATTGGTAATAGATACCGGGGTTATAGCCGAACTTGACAGCATAGTATTTCGCTCTTCTATTCACACTTGGCTCGATGTCCTCGAAGTCTCCAAATTCGTCTTCCTCAACCAGCGGCATTCTTCGGCGCTCCTTCTTGGCGGTATCATCAGCAGCAGCAGCCTTTGCGGCCCTGGCTTTCTCCTCAGCAACAGCTTTCTTGACATCAGCCCTTACAGTAGCATTTTTCTGGGCCTCCAAAGCTGCCTTCTGTGCTTTTGCTTTCTCAGCAGCGGCTTTCTCAGCCTTTGCCTTTTCTGCCCTGGCCTTTTCAGCCTTGCTCATTTCCGCAGCAAACTTCTCGGAAATTTCTTTTGCCTTAGCCTCGGCGGCCTCCCTTTCGCTTTTACTTTTCTCGGCCTCGGGCTTGTCGGTGGGTTTGGTCTGTGTTTCTCCTTCTTTCGACTTTGCTGTTGCAGCCTCCTGGCTGTTTTTAGAGGTAGAGTCCTGCGCATTGCTACCAGCCTTGGCGGCCTGGGCAGCTTGTTGTTTGGCTTGGTCAGCAGCTGCTTGAGCCTTCTTCGCTGCTAATTTTGCTTCGGCGAGCTTTACGCGCTCTGCTCTCCTATGAGCTTTTCTCTGTGCTTTAGTCAGGGGTACCTCCTCTTCTGGAGCAGAAGGCTCATTTGAGGCAGGAGGTTCGGAAGTATCGGCTTTGTCATTGGAAGGTTTGGCATCGGCAGGTTCGTCGGCACTGTGTTTTGATGTCTGTTCTGATTTTGAAGTGGTGGTGCCTGGTCGTTCTTTCTTCTCTTCAACCCCTGAGCCCTTTTTCTCGTCTTCCTTTGGAGCTGTATCCGTACTATCTGGCTTTTCCTTCGGGGTTTCGGCATCTGCCTGTTTGCCAGTAGCTATCTCAGAGACCTTCCCAGTGATCTTTCGAAAGATCGACTTCTCCCCAGAAGATTTTTCAGACGATTGAGCTTCTGTTTTGCTTTCAGTTTCAGGGGCACCCTCCGTCGCGACAACGGGTGGTGGTGGCGTCACTGCAGCAGCCGACGATGCACTTGCAATGATCGGTACCTGGACACCAGAATCGAGATCCTCAGCAGGCGTAGTGCCCCATGCTTTCAGTTGTATTTCTGACGCCATTGGCCTTGGGTCAGGGTGACTTATGATTTTTCTGACGACCGAAGTACGCCCCGCAAGGCTATCCTCGCCAGACGCTGCTGACGTTAAGACGGTTGGCGCCCCTGGATCAGGGTGGCTTAGTATGTTTTTGATGATTGGAGGACGTCCCATGAGGCTATCTTCGCCAGACGTTGGTGTCATGGAGAAAGTAGGCAGCTTGGGAGGCGCTGGAACTCCGGATGCTGGTGCGTTTGCTGGCTTGTTCTGCGCCGTCTCCTTTTCCAGAGCCTTTGAAAAGTTGTCGAGTGCGGGTGGGGGAGGTTCAACTGTCTCTAAAGCGTCCCATGTCTGTGTGTTTTGCTGTGGAGGAGGTGATGATGGCTGTTGCTGCGACTCCTGGGGGACTTCTGTGGGCGACAAGGATGGCGAAGACGATGGTTTTGAAGGAGTGGGCTGGGCTGTAATGTCTCGCGAAGCATCGATGCCATCAGCATCATTTCGATCGTTGAGAGTGAACGACGTTGGCACTTCCATTGTCTCCTCTTTGATCGCAATCGATGCTTGTTCATCACCAGACTTTTCTGGTTTGACAGTCTCAGTCTCAGTCTGCGTCAATGACACGCTCTCCACTGCTTGTTCCCTTTGCGATGAATCCGACTGGGTCTCATTCGCAGATTCTAGAGCCTGCTTTTTCTGATCAGAGGCGGGCTGCGCTTCAGCTCCAGCATTTTGCTCAGAAGGCGGCTCAGTCGACGTCTTCTCTTCAGGAGCCGGCCGTTCGTCGTGCTGAGCACCAGACACACCGCTCTCTGCGTCTGCACCTGCACCTGCATCTTGCTTCCCAACCGGTACGTCATCTTCCTGCGGCTTTGGCTTTGGCGTCGTCGTATCAGCAGAAGCAGTGTTCTGAACCTTGTGTGTCGCAGTGATGTTGCGAATGAAGGAGAAGACAGACAGATGGCGGAATCGAGGGTAGCCCAGCGGCTGCAGCGGTCTGACTCTCGACGCAGTCAACGCCCGCAGGCGGACCAGGGTCATGACTGAAGCCATTGGCGAAAACAAGCAGCGCGAAGGCGCTTTCCAGGTGGGTGGTTGCGAGCTGCAGAAGTGTATCTATCGAGTGACCAATTCAATCGCCTTTGAAAAATAAACTGTGTTCACTTCGTCGCAAGCGCTAGGCGAGCAGGCAGAACCAGCTCAATAGCGATGAGCTTAGCGAATAGCAGTTGCGCGATGGAGCTGTTTCTTTCTGATCGTGACCTTCATTCCCTTGACTTGCGCGATGAACCTCAGTGGTTTTTCGCGGGGCCTTTGGAATAATTTTCTGCGGATTGCGGAGGTGCTGCGGGCCGGAGAATTATTGCCCTTGCCAAGGCGTGGTACTTCTGTTGTGCGGGGGACCACCATACAAAGTAAAGTACCACGCCCTTTTTTGCTGTTGCTTCTCTTTCTTAGGGGCTTCAACCATGACATGTGCGCAGTGGTTGAGTGAAATTACGTCG
>JAGYIB010000089.1:0-16598 GCA_024244615.1 Ascosphaera pollenicola | reverse complement strand
ACCTCATGGATTTCATTGCCAATGACAATGCCATTGTTGATGAGGTAGTTAGCCTGCTCTGGAGAGGTGACATCAAGAAGGATGGAGCTGAACCGCTTCTTAACGCGGAAAAGCACTTGCGCCAGGAGGTTTTGACCACGTTGATGCGGCCCTTGAATTCTGGGTTCTCTTTATACAGAGAAAGAGTGTTGTTGTCCTGCTGGTCATTGGGGAGCAGGTCGGTTTTAACACCATGAGCAAGCACAGTGTATTTTTTCAGCGTTATAATTACCGTTTGGCCCAGCAGGTGTTGCCAGGATCCCTTGCGCGCCTCAGCGCGCGCTTTAGTGGCAGAGTTGTCGGTGAAGACTACATCACCGCTAGGCAAGATACAGGCATTCAGGAAGCGGCCACCAGCTGTGGCAAAGCGAATTTTGTCATTTATAAGTGACAAAACCGCTTCTTTGTCCAAGTTCTTGCCTTCAGGGCAGTGAACTTTGAGTTCCCTGAGTTCTTTGGCAGGAATCGCTTTCTCTGGCGGAGGGGCAGCCTTGACAGCGCTTGCATAAGTGGTGGGAGCAGTGGCAGGGGAGAGGCGCTTGGTTCAGGTGGTGTAAAGATCAAAAACATCGGCAGTGAACTCACTGACAGCGTCGTGGATGTCAGAGGCAGCAGCATGATCATCAAGGACCTTATTCAGGCAGCACGAGGCTGGTAAGAGTGGGAGCAACGTTGGGGGCTTTGGAAGCAGCTTTGGGAGCCTGGGAATACCTCAGATGATTTGGGTTTTTTAAATTTACCCGATGTCTGGGGTTTTGCCCGGGTGAGGGCCATTTACTAAGATTCAGCCAATCATAGCGTGGTTTTGGTGGTATAACTGATTATAACCTTGGTTATTGGTTATTGAGGTGATGAGTAGCTGGACAAAAGGAACAGAGTTTTCAAAGGTGGGTGACAGGGAAAAATGGTGATGGTGATAGCTTCACCAGGAGGCAACGGAGTTTTGTGAGGTAAAAAAGAGGCGTTTATCAAGAATAATCGACAATTCTGGGTCGATTGGTGGTAATCTCAGCTCGTGGGGGTGGATGGTTGTGGTGCTGTAAAGAAGAAGCGCGAAAAATTGCACTTTTTGATAGGAATGAACCCTGTGTGAGGTCCATTCAGAGGGAATGGGCGGAAATACCTCTTCTAGTGGCCAAATGTTAATGATCTGCCACTGACCAGTACCGTGCTAGGCTCCGTGGAGCATAAGTGAAGTACTAGACAGAGCTAATGCATCCCTTTTGGAGCAGTCAAGCTAATGACTTTTGTATATGGTGGCTGAAAGCCAGGGTCACACAGGGTGAAGTCCTAAATGTAGAGGGTAGATAAAGCAATATGAATGAGTTGTTTCTTAAAATACATGCGGCTAGCTCTATATAAATAGGGCTCGCCTATTGATTAGGTGTGCCATTATCGCTACATATGATTTGTAGCATACTAGGCAAGGCTAGAAGCATGTGGTGAATCAGTTCCGCTCTGTCTTGCCAAAATGCGTCTCTCACACCAAGTGCGGTGTGTGACGTCGCACCCTGGATGGAGCCAGAAATCAACAAAATTGACAATAGCATGTCGACCAGAGGTCGCAGCGCAACAAAATAGTGGCTGTTGAAATCAGTGCAATGAGACGAATCAATCGATGGGTAGTTTTGCCCTTGTGTACCAACTTACGGGTGAGATAGCAATTAGCAAGAAGTTTTTTTGTAGTATTTGGAAGAAAAAAGGCAATATAACACCCTGTTTCTTAAGTCGAAAAAGGGGATTTTTTTTTAGCTGAATGCGATTAGAGAAGATTCACTCCCGCTGTCGCAAGAACATGGTTTAAACAGCGAAGACTAGGTTTATACGTAAATACAGCAGGGAAAAGATGACCAGAGTTTTAATGAAGTCTGCACTGAAAATTGACAGTAGCTTTTTGATGTCCAACAAGAAATGCCATTGTATGCGTAGAAATCTCTTATCTCCCTCCTCCAAGCACAAACAACTCTCTTTTTCATCATCCGCCATAGCATCCACGAGCATATCATCCATCAAGCATGACAGAAACCACCAGCAGCATGTCTCGCCAGCAATCGTCCTCGCCTTCTCCTCAGCAGGTGGCTCAAGCCAAGCCTTGGGAAACCACAGCAAGCAACCCATTTGGCACCTTCATCGGTGCAATACCAGCGGCGTCACAGCCTACTAGTAAACGTTTTGAATGGACCGAAGCAGTTATGACAGCAATGCTGGATGCCCTCCTTGATGCAAAGAGAGACTGCCAGGGCATGGGGCCGGCTTCAAGCCCACTTTTTGGATGGCAGCCTCAGAAGGTCACCGGGCACAAGCTGTCGTCGACGCAGATAACCAATAAATAGCAGCAGGTAAAGAAGAACTGGCGTAAATTTGACCAGTTCCAGTCAGCGATTTTAGGCTGGACACGCACTGCTGACGGGAGTTACGTCTCCTTGCCCACCGTCATGACGCCGTTCTTTGCGAGGCATCCAGAGTGGACGATCTTCAGCCAGGAGGCTTTCCTTTTGAGGAGAAGCTGGAAGAACTGCTGCAAGGCAATTTTGCCACTGGCAAAGACGCTGAAGGAATTGACCACATCCTGTCTAGCTATGATGACAAGAAGGTGCAGATGCCTGTCGCGCCTAAAAAGCGAAAGAGAGGCGTGCCAGCAGCAGCAGCAGCGGCAGCTCCCACCTCTTCTAAACACAACGAGCCTCGCCTCATACAAGTCCTGTGCCCGGCCGGACAGGACGTCCTGGAGATCCGTCCTGACTGTCTTCGGACTCCAGTGACTTGTCTCCGGGTTTGAGTCTCTTATCGTGCCCTGCCACGCGGAGACTCCTGGACTTTCATTATGCCCTGCCATACAAAGGTCCAGTCTCGAAACACGAGAAAACCCGAGACATTAATGACTCACCAAATACAAAAGAGTCATGGTGCCGATACAGTCAAAGGCACCGCCAATGGGATATGTCATCAGGTCTGAGGCTCCCATCGTGCCCTGCTACGCGGATGCCTCCTGGTCTCCCATTATGCCCTGCCATACAGAGGCTCAGTCCCCAGACCGACACATTATCAGACTCACAAGTCTAAGAGTCACCATTGGCAGAAGAGTCTACCCCAATGCGGGACTCTTCGAAGCCCATTGTGCCCTCCCCAAGTCTTCAACTGGCTGGGCACAATGGGGCTTCATCACTAATGCCCTCAAACCAAGAGGCATAGTGATTCTCTTCGAGCTGCCCCCATCAGGGGCGGCAAAGGCCATGCCGCCAACAAAACATGGCATGGCCATCACTTCGAGTCGCCGTCATCATCATCACCGCGGCTCGATGGTCCGAACGAAACAATGTGCCGCCAAACACTGGCACTCCAGAGTCACCCGTCACAAGTGATTCACTCAGTCAATCGACTGCTTCAGGTTTTTTCCGTGCGGGTCTCATCCACCCCACGGTTGTTTCCCTGATGCCTCCGAGCAAATGCTGGTCGTGTCCCAACGGATGTTTCTTTATTCTTTTTTCTTTTCTCTGGAACAAGGCATCCAGGCTTCTGGCATTTTCTGATTTTCATACTGTTGGGGTGGGTTTGTCACCCCAACTCATATCTGATTTCTTCCTTCTCTTTTCTTTTCATTTGCATTTCAGGCTTCCAGGGCTTCAGGGACACGACAAGACTTCACACGGGCTGGCAATCACCCTCACTCCCGACACAAGTTCGAGGGTGATTGCTGGCCCAGAATTGTGCTTTTTAGCGTCCTGTATTACTTTTACTTTGTTTTGACGACTGCGATAGGTTTTTTCCTTGGGCTTGACAACCCCGAGGTCGTTTCCCTATCGACTCGAGCGAATGCTGGTCGGTCTTCAATATATTTCATTTGTCAACAAATTATCTTCCTCCGTTCATCGTGATGTGACTTGTGTAGACAATCTCGATCGTTCAAGTAGTCCCATGCTGTAGTCTCATGTATGCTCTGCTTGGCTGATGAGGGCCGAGGTCTAGTCTATTGCTTTTGGACCCTTTTGGACCCTTAACCCTCGCCAACCACTGAGTTCCCGGCTTCAGGGAAAGGGGGTGCGGTGGTGACGTAGTGTCGGGAAATAAAAATGACAACGCCGGGGACGCTGCCGAACCCTCCGCTTGGCAAAACAAATAATCCACTTAGCCGGAGTGAACCGTAGCTTAATATCGCAGATGAACTCACTGACCGTCACTGTGTGGATCAGGGGATCTTTGCGCTAGACGATATTTCAAGAACTCTTGAGACCAAACCCTCTCCATGATTCCAGCGATAATCGCCACTCCGTCTGTATCTTCGCCACACCTTTGACGTTGCCCCCGTCATGTCATCTGAAGCTGGCTTGTTCCAGAGTCTGTACCGGAAATACGCACCGGTGTTTTCGTCGAAGGCGTACACTCCGCTCGCTCAAAACAAATCCGAGAGGCACAACTGGGACGTGGAGGGACGAAAGTCCATAGACACTTCCTCGTTGTTGTCAGAACGATCAGACGACTTGGCTGAACGACCGGATGATGCACCTAAGCTCACGCAGTACCGAGATGCATTCGACGATGAGAAAGAGCTGGATTTTGAGCACCTTTCTCATTTCACTCCCAAACCAGAGAAGGCGGCTTGCTGGGAAAATTGGTACTTGATAGTCACGGCCGCGCTGCTGGGCTTTCACCACGAGGAAGCGGTGTCGATGCTGTGGAAGCATATATCAAAGACACGAGCAAATGATGAAGATGGGCATTACGTCACGACCGCCACAGAAAGAATTATGGGAGCTTGTTTGAAGAGTGCAGCCCTCGTGGGGTTACCAAGGGTATGATCGGGGATTTTTGCAAGGAGATTGGGATCGTGTGCTGATGTCAAGGTCTATAGGTAACGAATGCGCTCTCATCACTAAGCTCGGTTATCCAAATTCCAGAGGAGAATCCCAAGAGCAATCCTTCATCAAACGCCGACGGTTTGCCTTCCCCGAATGGTGGCGAAGATCTAGGACGGGAAATATTCGAGCAAATGCACGGTGCGGGGATCCACGAAGCACTGAATTCTATGAGCGTGCAGGGCGGCCAGGAAAGTTGCTCGTCTGTCATAAAGAATATATACGGCAGTATCCTTTCTGGACCTGGGATCCTGAGCACTGTTGAAACGGCCATGATAGCATTTGCATCATGTCTAGCAGACAATATGCCGATTCAAGCTGAAAGGTAAGTCAAATCGGCAGCTTCTCAGCTTTTTGCGTGCATGCAAACTCTATGATTCTATTGCAATCCAAATGCTAATCAATAGCAAAAGCTTTTACCAAAGCTGTAAGAGATTGGGCGCCACAGACGCAGATATGTCCATAACGGCGTCAATTGTCCGAGAAGTCGCCGCAGAACTCGGTACTCAGTGCCCGGGCGTGGGATCAGCTTTTGCATTTATGAACAGAGAGTCGTCCTGAATGGCCCAGTCTCAGGCTGGCCATAATGTTCCATTCCACGCATTGGTCATGTATCAGTGGTCATAAGCTTCAAGCGTTTTTCGGCAAAGGTCCTTGATCTGTTTCCAACGCTTGATGCAAAGCTCTGCACGAAAGTCAACGTCAGCTTCTGTCTTAGGGCGATCAACGTTATGACCTTGTGAAGTCAAGGCCTTCAGTGCCGCTTCGCATTCTTCAAGATACTTGCAGATCCATTCTTTGATGACCTGCGCTGTCTTCCTCTCGTCGGCACTTTTAGTGTTCTCGCCGTAAACGTATGCTCTCCAGTCATCACGAGGCATATACTTCAAGCATGCAGCCATCTCGGTACGATAGCAGACTTCACCGGCAAAGAGTTGATAATTCCTACAACACATATCAGCATCGGTGGGTGAGTGAGAAGGGACGATGAAGGATCATACCCTAGATACTGCCATCCTTCCAATTCCTCTATATCCGCTTGACTCAGATCATTGAGAATGATGTCGTCCAAATACAGGACATCAGAGGAGTTTTCATCCAGGAAAAAGCCGTCTGCCTTTCGTTAGTTTGAAATTCACTTCCGTTTGGTGTGCTCGAGAATCTGTACTTACATTCAGCCCAGAGAAAGTCGTTCGGATGTTGTCCATAGCTCACAAATAATTCATCGCCTTTCGCTGCATCATGAAGTTCAATCAGTACTTGTGCATGTCGACGCTTAACGCTGATTTGCGAATCAATCATACCGTGCCGCTTTGTTGTCAGAAATGTATAATGTTGTCCATCGAATTGAGCCTTGCATCCCTGTTCCCACATTATCAATCAGCATGACAGCTTCACGATGGGAATCAGTTTTCATGGGCTCACTCCGACATACCGGCTTATTTGTATGGTTGAAGTAATCGGCAAAGGGCATCATGGCAATACTATCATTATCATCCAGAGATTTCCCTTGGCTCCTCGGATCCCCTTCTCCAACCATGCTGCCATCATAGTAAAAGCAACGTGTGTTGATGATCAACCAGTAATATAGGAACGTCTCCCAGTCAGCGTGGGGAATAGCTGCTAGCACAGAGTCTCTTGAGCGAAGTAGACGACTTTCTTGTCTTGAGAGGATATGCTGATGTTTTGATCGACCATACGATGGTGTTTTGCGTGCGTTCGATTGTGTATTCCACAGACCAGACATACATGGAGTGAGAAGGATGTCGCCATGATCTGATAAATTGGAAAATTTTCTTCTCTTATTTGCCCTAGAGGAGCTCGTGTCTTCCTCTGTGCTAATATGGGTATCAGAGGACTGTCCTGCGCCCAACTGTATCCATTTCCTGTATTTGTCAGGCCATACCAGAGGTAAAGAATCCTTGATATCTGTTTTTGAAGGCAAAATGTTTAGCCATGGCTTCATAGCATGGAAGTCCTGGTAGCCAACGTGCAGTTCAGAACCTGCATCTTCGGAAGCTCTTCTGGGTGCATTGCGCTCTTCTGAAGCGATCATCAAGTATGCAGCCATGATCCCCTGCACAGGGGCATCCTCAGCAAACTTGCCGACAAATTCCTTGGGCATGTTATCTATGGTCAGCATGGCTGACAATGGCACCTCAAGGACAACCTCATTTTCCTGCAGCATAGGCGTTAGCTGATGGTTCAAGTAGAGCAATAGCATTATGCGGGGCTTTAGCATGTATGTCAGGGCTCTACCTCGATATCTCTAGTAGCATATATGCCCATTCCCTGGCCTGGAATGACACCTGCCTCGATGCCGGTGATCTGGACGCCACGCTCAACTGACCATCTTCTGAAGGCATGATGCTCTTCTCCTATGGCTAGTGGGCAAGACGACATGTTGCCTCAACAATCCAAAGAAACTTCTTGCTTGCTTGCTTGTCGTCAAGTATGCATCTGCGACGTCGACGTCGTTGCAGCTGCTTGCAGAGTGACGAGAAAAAAAAAAGGTGGAATTATACTGGACGACGCTTCGAATATCAACCCGAGCAAGCTAGACGAAGCATAGCATAGAACAACCCGACGTCAAGCTTGTACTACACCATACAAGTGACAGGCTCAAACTAGGTCTTGCATTCCCTAGGCTGATTGGATTCTCACGAGGGTTTGCTTTCTCCGAGGTCCAGACATGCCCTGGCCGATAGTACGGGGTACATATCAAACCGCTTGCAGAGCTTCTGCTGCTGCTGCTGCTGCTCATAACTACTTCTCGACAGCAGGAACTACCTTGACTTGACCTCAACTTGACCTCAACTTGGTCTTCTTGCTTGCGTCCTTTCCTATCTGGTGACAATATGCCGCTTGAGCGCATCTATATCACTCGCCATGCGGTATGCACCCGAAAGAAAATATTCACGAACCACTTCGCTAACCTGCTTTCGCACAGAATCGCATGAACTGGACCGTTGATCATACAACGGGTCAATACTACGCGCAGTTCCCCACGCCTACGGGCATCGCGGTCGACCCAACGCTGACTGCATCAGGTGAAAAGCAGGCGGAGGAACTGGGGCAATACCTTAGCTCTGATGGATTTCCCGGCTTGAGGCCCTGTAGAGTATACTGCAGTGCCTTCTATCGGTGTCTCCAGACTATCGAGCCCGCAGTCAAGGCGCTCAAGGCCAGACAGTCAAAGGAGAATGTCCCTGGAGTTGATTTGGACGTCCGGCTTGAAAGGGGTTTAGGGTGAGTTTTGCTACAACCACGGGTTTGAACCCACGAAGTTACGAAAAACGAGAGTTAATTGGAGTGCTTTGATCAGTGAATGGTTTGGAGCATCGGACTTCTTCAAGCATCCATCAGCAGCTGCGAATAACGAGCTCCAGGGATTCTTCCCGGAGATCCTTCCATCAGAGACAGCCTCTGGACGAACTCGTCCAAGCGAGGTCATCCCTTCGTCTTCAGGAGAATCGATATCTCAATTGCACGATCGTGTTGCGATCGCACTTCAGTCTATCATCGACGAAGTCGATGCTGAGATCGCAGCTTTTGAAGCTGCAAACCCAGAGGAGCGAGGCAAGTCTCGTTCAGTCTTGATATGCTCCCATGCTGCACCAATAATAGCCATGTGCCGTGCCTTGACTGGACATATGCCGTCGGACACTTCAGCTGAAGACTTCATACCTTACGTTACTTGCTTGTTCGAGTTCAAGAGGAGGGAAGGGGAAGCCCGAAGCAAACCAGTAGAAACAGAAAAAGCCGTGTCAGGGAGGAAGGTGCCGGACTGGAGGAATGGCAAGGGCGTCGCTGGCGGTTGGGATTGCACTGCGAACGGGGACACCTCGTTCTTGAGCAAAGGGGCCGAGAGAGGATGGTAAGTTTCCAACGCTCTTTCCCAACATCAAATCATCAGCTCACAGTCCATACTAGGCATTTCAGCGGAGAAGAAGATTTCCTTTCGATGCCAACACCAGACGTCACTGACCCGAAGAACAAGCTCTAAGTCGTCTGGGCGAGAATCCTTCGGATATCGACCTGCGGATTACCTTACACTCTTGAAAATGGTTGATCTAGAATGGTTTGGATGGTGAACTAGTCTGATACGATATCATAATGATGAACATTCCCAGATGTTTAGGCACTGGTCGTCTCTGCCGTTCCCCGAGGTCTCAACGTGCTATGCTCTGTATCTCCCGTTCGCTGGTGGCCTGTTGTGGTTCCTGACTCTGTTGCCTGTCCACTTGCAGTCTCGCCGACAGGTATCATTTCAGGTTCAGTGGCCGCTCTTTCCTGCTGTTCCTGCTGGCTTCGCTCTTGCTCTCTTGTCGTCGCCTCTACCCGTCGCCTAGCCTCAGCAGCTTCTCTTGCAGCTAGTCTTGCCGCGATATGACGTTCGCCGATCCCTGGTATGAGCGTCGCCATGAACAACGCAATTGAACGCTCCCAGCTCCTGAGGCGGCTTCCAGTTGTGTTTGCAACGCCGCCTGGTTGTTGTTGTCGCCCTGTTTCCGCTGCATCTCCGGCAGGAGCAGCCGCTGGACCTTCTTCTCTTCCCGCTTGACCAAGAAAATCACCTTCCAAAGGAATAAGATTCTCAATGTGTCTATGTATCGGCCCAATGGCAGCGTTATAGACCATTTGTGGATAGTCTGTACCCGACGCTATAGCTGCAAGGAGTGCGAGAGTGACAAGACCGTAACGAAGGAGGGTATGGTCTTCGCTGATTAAATAGGCAAGAAAGTACAAACGTATAAATACCCATATACGTCTCAGCCAACTAGTGACATTGATATAAGCGACTTGAATGTGTTGTGGACGCCGCTGTCCGTTTGTTCGAGGCCCATGTTGTCGTATTCGTTGATTGGAAGGGAATTGCGGGAAGTTCAAGTGCCGTGGTCGATATTGTAGGGGGTTGTTGTTTGCGCCCATGGCCGGCAGAAATGGATCTGTCTGTAGCATGGGGTTTACCCTGGGCGACTCAGTTGTTCTGTAGAGCGGATAACGCATGTCAAAATTGGTGGTGTTAGATAAAGAGGGTCCTTGTGGAGGCATCAGTAGCGCCTGATAGCCATCTGGTCCAGTTAAGAGGTAAACAGAGGTTTGCATCGAGCATGAACTGTGCTGCTGTGATACATCACTGGAATTGATGGAAGTTGATTGCGCCAGGCCATCATCATCCGCTGCAGCGTGAGTTTGGCTTGACGATTCTGATGCATTGCGTATCATTGCTTGCAATCGAACAAGCAAGAAGTCAACGAATTCATCGGAATCCGGGCTGGCATCATTGACATGCCCGCTTCGTAATCGGCAGAGATCACGTTGCAGCTGGAGTAGGTTCTCCAGAGGCACCGTGTCTCCTGCACGATGTTGCCTCTCGTAACTGAACAGTGTATCTGCGATCTCAACTCGTTGTCGCCACTCTGGGGTACTTCGTTCGGCAGATGATCCCAAGATTGCCTGTCCTTCTGGCCTTATTGGCAAAAACAGGGATTCAGCCATGGCGCGTCTTTCCGTCTCCGCGCTTATCCTAGGCATTGCTGGTGCCATCTCTGGTACATATGGGGGATCATTTTGATATGGGACGGTGCCGTAAGTCGTTGACGGAGCGTAATGCGGTGCATGTGGTTGTGAAGATGGTATGTTCGAAAAATCAAAGGAGCCTGCTTCTTGCTGCTGAGGGATCGAAGACGGTGCAGGTATTCCTGGGGTGCGAGGAGGGAGCACTAGATGTATGGATGGTGTCTTTGTAGGGCCGTGAAGCTAGCAAGATTAATCACCAGTCAGCTACCTGTGATTCTCACTTCCTGACTCCGGACGAGCAACTTACGTCAGAGTGGAAGATAGCCTTCAACGTTTCTGTATCATTGAATAACGGCCTCCCGCGATATATCAGCCTTTGATCTGCGGGCGAAGGATGGCCGTCCAGTTCATCTTTCAGCCGTTGCTTCAAGTCCAGGACCGTCGTGGTCAACTTGATATTCGTCACTAGGTAACTATCGGGAACTCCAGCTGATGGCGAAACAATGTTGACGTTGATTTCTTCAGTTGGTGAGGACTGCTGGCTGTCCTCGGCATTGGACAACGACATGGCGTGCTTGGATATTAAGAAATTATTGTGCCCGCCAGTGCGTAAGTGATCTATCTGCCTGTCTCCGTGCTGGCTCGCAGATACTGGCTAGCGAAGGATGAGTCGACGGTAGCTGATGCGGTATATGATTCAGTCAAGATGACAGAGCCGTTCTTTTCTCAATGAATGCGAGACACTGCAAACGCCAGAAGGATCATGGCAAGCATCCCCCGGGGCTCCGAACGCATTCCGTTGACGCCACGTTTGCGACGACCGTTATCAGGGAGGCAATAACAAGTGTCCGGATACTGTTTTTTGCCTCAGTATCTATGACCCAAGGACCGTGGAGAGTCGGGTAGGCAGGCTGTGAAACTGCAGCAGGAGTCGATCGCTGCTACAAGTTGATAACAATCGTCCTTTGCGAGTTGCACAGTATCGTGGTGTATGTATGTGTGTATATGTACGTGCAGTCGAGGCGATCGTCGTCACCCGGGCCATGTCCAGCGATAAGGACGTCCTCGATGGATGCTCCATGATATGCCAGCACAGACGACGACTCCTGCTGCCTGTCCTGTGCCATCATAGAATGCTCGCGAAGTGGGCCGGCATATTTCGCTGGTTCTTCCCGAGATTCGCAAGCGTCGCAAGCCGCTGCGTGGGCCCCCAGTCCAGTTGTTCATCTGTCAGGCAAGGCAGACTGCAAGACTGCCATCCCAGCCAGACATACAGACGCCTTTCTCGATTAGCGCAAAACACTAGCACGCGGGACGACAGTGCGCAACAGGGAAAGCCCAAAATTAAAGGAGACGGGAAAGGGGAAGACTCTGGAGCATGGGATTCGGCGCATGAGCGCCCATCACCCTCCGGCAGAGATGTTTGCTGGTCATACTAGGCTCCTCGTGAGATCCACGCCATGTCCACTCGACTTCGTTGCACCGCTCAGAAAAACCCTCTTCACCTCCACCACTACCACCGCACTCCACATGCAGCGGCCAGGCAGTAGTGGTGCGTCACGCACAATGCGCCGTCGTCTTTCTCGTCGCCAGTTCTCCATCTCCCTAGGCCGCTACAGGCGCAACTCCCAGGCATCGAGACCAGACAGTGGGAGGGGGTACAGCACTGGCGGAAAGGGCCAGAAAGAATCCTTCAGATCTCGTCTAGGCGCTGCCCTAGGGAAGACCAAGATCGAGTGGTACCCTATTCCCATTGGCCTGGGCATTGGGTTCTTGGGCCTTGTGCAGTTCTTCAGAGCAAAGAAGGCAGAGGAAAGACGACAGGAACTCGAAAGTGCTGAACGGGACGATGAAGGATTCGACTACGCTTCAATTCCGCATGTGCGTCCCAGTGGACCATGGCATATTCAGATCATCTCATTGCTACCATTGAAAGCGATCTCGCGGACATGGGGTTGGTTCAACGAGTTAACCCTCCCCTATTACCTTCGTGTGCCTTGCTTCAAGCTGTACTCATGGATATTCGGTGTCAACCTCGACGAAATCGCGGAGAAGAATCTATACGCTTACCCGAATCTGGCCTCATTTTTCTACCGAGAACTCGAACCCAATGCACGACCGTTGGATCCAAATCCATCAGCTGTGCTGTCGCCATGTGATGGCCGTGTATCGGGTTTGGGTATGATAGTGAATGGAGAAGTCGAACAGGTCAAAGGAATGACATACAGTCTTGATGCTCTGCTTGGCCGCGAAGGGCTTACGAATGCAATGGAATCCGTCGTGCCAACCAGAAAGCCACTACATCATGGCGAAGTCGACCCTGAAAACTATTCTCAGGCTATCACTGCAGACCAAGAATTCGCTACCTTGAACAGCATCAGCTACGACGTGACATCACTCCTGTCTGGCGACGGTGAGACATCAGCACATAAGCGCGTTCCAGATATGTCAGTGTCGTCGAAGAAGTCCTCCGAATCTCAGGTCAAGTCGGCATTGTCGAAGGACTTTGCCTGGTATAAACCGAATCCAACGTCTGAAACTGCCCTATACTACATCGTCATATACTTGGCCCCCGGAGACTATCACCGCTTCCACTCGCCCATTCCCTGGGTCGTTGAAGGCCGTCGCCATTTCGCGGGAGAGCTGTACTCCGTCTCACCTTACCTCCAACGCAACCTCCCGGGTTTGTTTACACTCAACGAGCGAGTTGCGTTGCTTGGTCGATGGCGCTACGGGTTTTTCAGTATGACGCCTGTGGGTGCCACAAATGTTGGATCTATAAAGATCAACTTCGACTCTGAACTGAGGACCAACAATCTGCTGGCCGACACCGCGGCTCGTCGTGCAGCTGCATCAGCTGCGAAAAAGGGAGAAGAATACCATGGCTTCACTGAAGCAACATACAGAAAGGCCAGTAAGACACTAGGCGGTCATGCATTGCAGAAGGGTGAAGAGGTTGGTGGTTTCCAGCTCGGGAGTACCATCGTTCTTGTGTTTGAAGCGCCGAAGAGCAACGAGGACGGTTCTGGTTGGAATTGGAATATCCAGAAGGGACAGAGAGTCAAGGTCGGCGAGGCGCTAGGTGAGGTGAGGTGACAATGAAGCGATCATTGTGCAAGCTCGACCTTGACACTGCAGCGGTTTCATGCCCCCTACGATTGTATCAACGTCATCGTGATCATGAGCATGGTCACAGCACATTTTCCTTACTACCATCTTGTCCATAGAACATATAGCCCAGCATATACATATACTTCCTCCTCTACATAAATATAGATATCTCGATACCTTCTCTGCACTGATTTCAACAAATTCTACGGGCAGCCACTTGAAGACTCAACATCCGTTTCAGTCACCATCATTTAATGGCTGACTTCCCTTTTCCAATACCACCCGTACATATAGAGATGGACATCGTGGGTTGAATGTCGTTGTAACATGTTCGGGCTTCTGTGACGGTGAGAAGCGCACTCAGTATCGCGTCGCGGGCATATCAACGCTACGTACGCGCTTGCCGAACCTTGGCCTGCATATACAATTAGATCGCGTCGTTCTATGTCCAACTCCTGCTAGTCAATTTTAAGGATTTAAAGACAAGCAGCGCTGCCAGCACTTTGGTCAATGCCTCGTCAGAACCATCATCGTGGCGCGCGAAACGCCGCTAATATGGATGGGAGGGACGGTGCAGGTAACACAGGACGGGCAAGAACAGGCATTGCAGAACGCCCAATATTTGACGATGAGGCAATTGTTGAAGAAACCGACCTCGATGACGCGCCTGAAGAGATAGAAGAGGACGAGGAAGCTCCTACAGAGATTCTGGATGAGAATGATATGGTTGACAATGACGAGTTTGTCGGTCCAAATGGGAGAAACGATGATGGTGTCCTCGACAACGAGGTGAATATCGAGGACGACGGACAAGAAGATATTGAACTAGGTGACGCTGAGGATGATGAAGGGGAAGAGGGTGATAACGAGGAAGCATATTATGACGATGAAAATGGTGCGTCATGCGCCTCTGCTTCCTAACTGAAGAGTCTCATGCTGACAAGTTACCTAGAATGCGAATCTCCGCCAATTGCTTCAAATTTGCGAGAGATTTCTTCCCTGGCATCCTGGCAGCTCTCATCACACAAGCCTGGTTGTGGGATATCTGCTCTGCGGTCTTCGTCTACTGCACAGTATTGGCAATCAGACGGACCTCAGCCCCATACCTTGACACTCCATTTCTTCAAACGCGTGGAGATTGTCCGAATGCGCGTTTACCTTGATTTCGCTCTCGATGAGAGTTACACGCCTACGAAGATGGAGTTCTACGCTGGTATGGGTGGCAACGACTTTGTGGAGTTTGCCGTATGGCAAGGAACAAGCCCAAGAGGGTGGGTGGACATCAATCTCGAAGGGGTAGGGGGCAATCATGAGAAGATGCGAGGCCATAAGAAGCGAAAAGCTCAGGGCGCGGATAATCCAGATGAGGCAGACGAGCAGAACCCACGACGACGAAAAACCGATCATCACGAGAGCAGTGCAGGGCAAGCCGTACTTGAAGAAGGCGATACGATTGAAGAAAGTCAATCCCATTCAGACGCTTCTTCTGACGACTCTGACCATATGGACATCAGTGAATCATCCGATAACGACAGCATAGTTGACGAGTCTGATCCCACAACCGGGAATGTGTTGAAGGCAATGGTTATCCAGATGCGAATCGTCGGAAATCATCAGAATGGAAAGGATAGTCATGTTCGCGGTTTCCAAGTCTTTGCACGCGACGAGAGGCGCGCAGCGAATGCTCCTACTGCTGCTGATAAGGGTGACCAAAGAGTGCAATCGGTCGAGCTTACGAATGGGGGCGACGATACTCAGGATGAAGCGAATGCACGTCAACATCAGCCATCATTTCTTGAGAGATATTTCATGCCTGAGCCCGAGATTCGTTGACGATCAGGACACAGCAACGGTAATGCACGGACATATGGCACGGCAATCCCATATGCGTGTTCAATCTTTTGCAGATACCTATTGTTTGCGAACTCACAACTGGATCTGAAATCACTGTGTCTGACAGCAACTCAATTCTTTCATGGAATTGATCTCCGGGCTGGACGGTTGTAGGGGGACCGAAGGTTTTTTGCGTACTTTACGCGAATCGCCCATCGTTGCCTCATGAGAGATGCTTCTCCATTTGAAGACGCCTTGTTCCATACAGCCGCTTCAGTCGAGCCCAAATACTTCATCCACATGGCTTGAAAACCTCAAGGCCAATCATATATAACTTAAGGGGATCATGATGTGTCTAAACTCTAGCATATATAAGGGAGCACGCTTCATTCCCCTCGGATGCAAAACAAATTGACCGCTTTGACCCTGGTTGAAGGTCAGAATTCCATACAGAATATCAGTCAGTGAGAGCAAATAAAGGGGCTACAAACTCAGTATGCATGCGTAGTTCATGTCACTTCAAGCTACGACTTACTTACCGGAAAGCACTCAAGATTCAAATGACAAACATCTCATATTCAAAAGTTATGCTAAATATCTATGCATGGAATTACAACAACTTTTCGAGCTCAGCAGCGACAGCATCACCGACCTCCTTGGTCGACGCAGTGCCACCAATATCCTTTGTACGGATCCCAGACTCGAGGACGTTACTAACGGCCTTCTCAACAGCCTTGGCGTCGTCGAAGCGGTTGAGCGAGTATTGGAGGAGCATAGCTATGGAGAGAATGGCGGCAACGGGATTGACGAGGCCCTGGCCAGCAATGTCGGGAGCAGAGCCTGAAAACATCCGTTAGAATTGTGTCAAAACTACAAAGTGACGAGCACCGCGTGGACCAAACTTACCGTGAATTGGCTCATAAATACCATTGACAGTTGAAGTACCGTCAGGAACACCAGTCAAACTGGCTGAAGGCAAGAGGCCCAAGGAACCGGGAATGACGCTAGCCTCATCACTGATGATATCACCGAAAAGGTTGCTTGTAACGACAATGCCGTTGAGCTTACGGGGGTTCTTGACCATCAACATGGCCGCGGAATCAATCAATTGATGCTGCACGGTCAAGCTTGGGAACTCTTTGCTCATGATCTCATCGACGGTCTTTCTCCACAGGCGACTTGTCGCAAGAACATTAGCCTTGTCGAGCGATGTCACGGGGAGTGGCGGGTTGTGCTGCA
>JAGYIB010000088.1:0-16663 GCA_024244615.1 Ascosphaera pollenicola | reverse complement strand
ATATTTAGGATTACTTCCTATTCACAGAGATGGCCTCGTTGGCTGGGTCAAGAACAGACCTGATGGCACGGTACATCATTTGACACCAGGCTTGCTTTTTCAAGAGCGCCCTACTGACATCTGCGTAGGTTGTTGGAGAGGTTCAAGGACCAGAAGAGAAGGTCAAGCAGCTCTTAGAGGATCTCAATTGTGGGCCACAGTCCGCAAAGGTGACGAGAGTTGAGCATAAGCCGATGAGTGTCACTGAGGGGGCCGATATCGATTTTGAAATTCGGAGGAAGAGCAGTAGTGCATATCGATAAGCGCGCAATGCCCTGGCGGTGGCTTGATTTTGTGCCGCGATTCTCTTGCATTCATCTAGCAGTTGCCATTGATCACTTGACAAGGCTAGGGCTTCCTTTTTATGTGTATTCAGACAAGTACACAAGATGCTATGATAAGTTATTCCTCATCATCTACTTCTGCATCGGATTTTGAACTCGCTGGGTGATGCGAAAAACAGACGAAGGCTTCTTTTCAGTATCGACATAAAGCACACCTTCCTCTGCAGCGCCCAATGTATCCCATAAGTATATATCTGCAAACACGTCATCCCCGGCTTTCCGTGGACACACTCCCACAACACAGCTGGATCCAGCGTATATTGCATCGTCTATACCAGGGGCTGGTCCCCTTTCAATACCACAGCGGTTCGCGAAGACCAGAATGGTCATTTTCTGACTTTCCTCATTGCAATCAAGAATTGGCCAGAAACGCATGATCCAGTATTTGAATGTGTCCATATCCGGCATGGACTTCAACAGAGCGACAAGATCCTCGTCTAGAGTAGTTAACCACGCCATACTCAAGATGACGACTTTGGCTTTCGACTCCTTGACGTGCGTAGCGAATTCATATGCATGCCAGGGAGCCTCGAACTTGTAAGGGTTGATGTCCATGCATATACCCACTGCTGTAGGAATATGAGACTCTTCCACAGATTCTGAGACAAATGAAAAGCGCGTCTTTGACGCGAGAGGCATATTGAAGAACCCCTTCCCGTTCTGGCCTTCCTTTGCCCATCGATCATCTGTATAGTACAGAAACCGTTTTTGATAATTTGCCAGGGCTCTGTTGTCAGGCGATGTTATGAAAAGAGAATTGAACCGTGATGAATCAGAATCAGAATCAGAATCAGAATCACTCTTCACTATTTCTGGATAGCCCACGGCAACAGTGCATTTCAGTCGTTTGGCCGTAGACTTGGCCCATTGAGACGACGGGCCCTGGCCGGCAACCTCCAAATACGGGGTTATATGATCGGCAGATGCAAAATTATATCCTGGAGCAGAACATTCAGCATGACTTCAGAAGACCACACGACAATCAAGGGTAAATTACCAGTAAGCGCCATCTCGGGGAGCACCAGGAGATCAAGGCTACTATCTGCTTGATCGCCATCGTCGCCCTCCTGTAACCTCTCCTCGAGCTGTTTGAGCAGACTGTCTGCCTTACGGATATTACCGTTCAGATCGCCGACTTGTGGCGCAAATTGCAGAGTAGCGATGCGCATGATGAGCGTGATGATGACGATGTCTTTAGCGCAGAATCAGGCGTGCTCATTCATTCAGTCATCCAGTCAGTCGTCAATCAGCCAGTCAGTCAGTAGGAGCATCACGTGTATGGCATCCGGCAAAATGGTTTGCTTTTGCTCATTTGTGTCTGTCTGCGCATGGAGGATGAAGATGCGACTTTTCACATTTCTCAATGACCAGCATGATAAGGAAGATCAAATCTCTCCATCTTCTCTTCCTTGTCGCTGATGTTGCTCTCGTTCGTGCACGCCTCGGGCAGTCTGTATGTACCGTGTCTGTACTCATTTTACTTTGTAGTAGTACACTTCTCGCCTGGGTACGCTGGAAAATAAAATAAAAATAAAACACAAACTTCTCCGACCGCCCAGTTCATGACCTCCTTCTGACTTCGTCTTCCTCCTTTTTTTTCCTCCTCCACCTTTCTCCCGTGACCTCTCGTCACCTGATAAACACGCTGAACCTCATCGCGAACATCGCTTCCCAACGGCGCATAGAGAGAGTCGAGGTGAGTTCGCCTTCCTGCTTTTCTGCTGTTCCATGCCGTCGCATCGAGTGTGCGCATCAATCGCCAGCCCAGCCTATCTCATCCGTTGCGTCGCTGTTGCCCGCGACGCTACTGACTGGTCTTTGCTGTCGCCCTTTTCCTCCTCTCTGCCCAGAATGTCGTGGGACTCCTTGTACGGAGTTCCTCGCCGCTCTGCAGCGCGAGCTGGGCTGGGTTGGAGTGGGGGGTGATATGCCTCTCCCCTTGTGGTTTGCCAGAGAGTGAAGTCGTTGCTCTCTGTGACTGCAGCAACTAATGCCTCGTCGACAGTACGATTCCAAGCCTCAATGGCCGATCAACAACAGTTCAGTCAAGGTCAAAATAACATCCCTTCCCAGAAGAGGAAGCGCGAAAACACTATGGATCCCGGTGATCCGCAGCGCATCACACGCTCCCACGTTCAGAGTACTGGTGCGTGCAATAAATCTTGCTATGGCACTATTCGTGTGTTTCAGAGTGGACCGGATAGCTGACTGGCCAACCAGACCCCCAAATGGCTTTCGACCCCCAAATGCAGGCGCATGGCACGCAGGATCTACAGCTCGATCACTCCCAGCTGAATCATAGCCAGATGGAACTAATGGGGATGACACCAAATCCTCAGCAAGACCAGCAGCAACAACAGCAGCAGCAGCAACAACAGCCTCAACAGCAGCAAGGTGTCGACCATAATGCGCTTTCGACCGCAAAAGCCGCTCTTGCAGCTCAACATTCCCCGGAATCGAAATACCCACCCCCGGACACCTTCCAAAGTGAGGCAGCGGCGCTCGCACACGGCCTGGGAGGATACACACCAGATAGCGTTAATCAACACGTGAATCAAGTCATGCAAATGTCCCAAATACCAGACCAGTCTGGCACGCCGCAGCACCACCCCCAGCCTGGCCAGCTCGGGCACGTCCCGCAAGTTACGCAGACGCATGCTGTTGCTACTACGACCACAACTGCACCGCCCCCAACTCAGACTTCGCCTGCTGTTTCGGGAACCCCTAGTCATATGACACAGCAGATTGCCGTGTCTCAGCAGCAGTCCCAAACATCACAGACGGCGAACGCTATGTATGCTGCCAGAGAGTCAGTGTCCCAGAAGCCGAACGTTGGGTCTCCGGAGTGGCATACTATTCGGAAGAATAACCATAAGGAGGGTGAGTTTGATTCCCAATCTGTCAATCACGTTTCGGGTGCTAAGTTGATCACAGTGGAACGACGCCGTCGTGAGGCCATCAATGAAGGTATCAATGAGATTGCCAAGATGGTCCCTGGCTGTGAGAAAGCAAAGGGGATGATTCTGCAACGTGCTATCCAGTATATTAGCAGCCTCCAACAAGAAGCCAAAGACATGGCTGCTAGATGGGAGACAGCCAACATGACCACTTCTCACGCTCTCTCCGAGATTGGTGCCGAGAATACGAAAGTGAAAAGCGAGTGTGATCGTCGTGGAAATATCGCACTGAAGTGGATTCAACGGTGTAGGGAAGCGGGCCTACAGTTCCCGGATTATGAGGAGGACGAAAAATCACTTGGAGCTGTCAACCTTGACATTCATGGTGCGGCAACTGTACAGCAGCCATTGGATCCGACGGCGGCTCATCTTCAGGCTGAGGCGCATCAGGCTGTGCATCAGCCTCAGGGACAGCCTCAGATGGGGAACGGCATGCCAGGGGCGCCGCAATAAAGTTATGTGGTGAAGTATTTCAAAGACGTTCATCCTTTTGCATTCAAAGCTTTTTGGTGGTGGATCTTTGAGGTATTTTCGAGAGGTTCTCTCCTATAATGTACATGCGAGTGGTTGCACTGCGCAGCTTTGTCTGTTCGACCATTCCTGAATGTTGTCAGTATATGAAATAGTTCACCAAGCAAGATCAACATGCATCGTTTCCTTGAATATCTCCTATACGGCTTATTCTCTCTGATTTTCAGGGGGTCCGCAATTTCTTCATATCGAGTACCATACCAAGTCCCTAAACCTCGATACTACACTACGTATGACGTCATCATTTTGGAGCTTTTTTTCCTTTTTTTTCCTCCCTCAACTCTTCACGTTCAATCAAAGATACGACAAGGGGTTTGATACCGACGTTGGGCACCCCTAATTGACGAGTTGGTGGAGTTGGCGGTGACTTATCAGTCTGTCGAGCTGCTGGCAGCTATCGCATCAAGGTCACTACAGCATTCTGTCGCTCAAGGAGTTCACGATATCACCGCCTGAACGTCCACCAAGCCAGCCATTGCTTGCAAGTGCTCAAGATGTCTGACGGCGTTCGGCTTACAGTGCAGCCTTTCTCTAGGCCAGCGCGTAACGATTTCAAAGATGCCTTTCGTGTGCATCTGTCTCCAGGCAACCTTGTCTTCCTCAAGACCCGTGCAGGAGACCTCTGCAGACTGACGAAGGTTGACGACGAGACTGGCGCAAATGTCTCGCGCTGTGCTATCGCGTGGTCTTCGCCGGATAGGATACCTGATACTATCGTCCAAACGTCGAAGATGTTGCAAGAGCTTTACTCTCTCAAGCCGAAGGAGAAAATTCAAATCACCAAGGACCCAGATGGCCTCAGCGATGTCGACACCGTTTACTTAGAGGAGGTCACTGCGGATCCTAAACCTATGCAAAATACTGACATGAGGCATTTCGAGTGGGCTTTGAGGGGGCCATTGGAGATTACCGAGATTCTGACCGTCGGCCTGCCTTTCGACTTGCCTCCTTTGAATGGCGCGAGACGGAAATTTAAGATACGAGAGATCAGATCAACAAGACCGCATATAACTACCCAGACGCTTTTCAGATTCACATCAGAGAGCAGAGTGTCCCTAGGAAATCCTGAAGAGGTTCCTGTGGTCTCATATGCTCCTCTATATGTGCAACCAGATGGTTTAGGTGGATTGTCAAGGCAATCCGGACAGATAAATGACTGGCTGAAGGACTACGATGGACATCAAACAAATATTAAATTACCGGCTTTTTACAAGAGTAGCGGTGGCATACTTCTCTTTGGACCCAAAGGGACTGGCAAAAGCAGCTTGTTATCAGCTATCAAGGCTGCAGGTTGGAGAAAGACTTTGACGTTCAACACCACCTCCATGAGCAGAAATGGAACCAATGGAGAGGAAGCACTTCGCAAAATGTTTGCGGAAGCGCTGCAAGTTCAGCCAAGCCTCATTGCAATTGATCAGCTCGACTTCGTTGCCCCGAAGAGATCGTCTGGTGGAGGAAATGAAACCTCTGTGGCACCTGTACTTTCCGAGTTGATAGACACCATACAAGGCACAAACGTTCTCGTTGTTGCAGCTGCAAGAAATCCTAATCAGGTCGACGATGCTCTGAGAACACCTCACAGATTTGGCGTCGAGATTGAGCTTCCTGTGCCGACCGCAAGAGAAAGACGTGAGATTCTGACAGCAATCCGCGGTGCGGATTCAAAGCCAGATGATGACGTGCTTTCTCTCGTTGCTGATAGGACTCACGGATATGTTGGGGCTGATCTATTCTCTCTAATGCAACTCGCTTGCCGCAAAGCTCTATCGAGGCATGCACAAGAGTCAGCTATGCAGACATCTTCAGATGAGGTTTTCTTGGACATATCTGAAGATGACGTTCTGTCTGCGATGCAGGAAATCCGACCAACTGCCATGCGTGAGGTATTCCTTGAAACGCCTAATGTGAAATGGAGTGATATTGGCGGGCAACACGATGTCAAATTACGTCTTCGCAAGGCTGTTGAGCGTCCCATCAGGTATGCTGAGAGGATGAAGAGACTCAACATCAGTCCCAAGAAGGGTATTCTACTTTATGGGCCTCCTGGATGCTCAAAGACATTACTCGTCAAGGCTTTAGCAAATGAAGCTGGTCTCAATTTTTTGGCTGTGAAGGGCGCAGAGGTGTTAAGTATGTATGTTGGAGAATCGGAGCGTGCGCTTCGTGAGATCTTCCGCAAGGCGCGGTCTGCAAGCCCAAGCATCATATTCTTCGATGAGATCGATGCCATCGCCTCAAAAAGAGGGGGTTCAGGGGGTTCTCAGGGCTCTAGTGTGAACGTTCTGACGACACTTTTGAATGAGATGGACGGGATAGAGGAGTTGAAGAATGTTTTGGTAGTTGCTGCAACAAATAAACCAGAGGTCCTCGATTCGGCCTTGATGCGTCCTGGTCGGTTGGACAACATAATCTATATTGGTCCACCAGATCCTGAGTCGCGCAGAGAGATCTTTAGCAATTGGCTTAGCAAGTCGATCGTCACCGATGATGTGGACATCGAGGAGCTCACTGCTCTGACAGAAGGATACTCCGGTGCAGAAGTAGTAAGTATCTGTGAGCATGCTGCCGATGCTGCGTTAGATGAAGAGTTTGAAACTGGCCAGCCTGGTGCTATCTCAAGACGACATTTTGATACCGCTCTCAGGCTCGTGCAGAGACAAATTTCGCCATCGGTGATTGAGGGATATCTCACTTGGCAGATGGAGATGATGCGTCTTTGAAGCTCTTGTGACTATACCCGACTTTCTCTAATGCATCCGCTGTACATACTAAGACTTGAAAGGCATTTTCAATCTGTGATCGAAATTATATGATGATTTTGGTTTAGAATTAAGTGCATAGCAGATCATGCTACGTTGACTTCAGTTAATATATTACTAGCGTGGAATAAATACTCAATGCATCCTTATTCACAATGCAAATTCATCAAGCAAAGCCAACGACTCCTCTCTCCCCTTCCTAGCTGCAATGTACCCCTCACGGTTCTCTTCCCCGGCACCAGGCCCCTTCAGAGCTGCAGAGTAACATAGTTCTACCAGCAACTTCAGCTCCCCATAAGTAAAGGGAGCTTCCTCGTCGTTTTCCAATCTCTCTTGTTTCTCTTCAGGAGTCAAATGGTCAAATGTCTCTTTCTCGGCTCTTGCATGGGCCAGGGCAGCCTTCGCACCCGAAAGGAACCAGTCAATGAACTTCGCAGTACGCGGCAAAGCAATTTGTTCATTTCGTGACATGAAAGGCATTGATTTACGCCGTCTCAGTTGGTTGGGCGACGAGTTTGGAGAACTGTCGTCATCGGTGTTGCAGACAATGATGTTCTTGAGGTTCTGTTGGATGACAAGGACATCGATTTGCAGCCTGAGCGCACCATTCGTGTTGATCGTGCCAACATATTTCATGCCGGCCAAGAAGGCATAGTCCGTGAGTTTGGCCAGCCCAGAAGTTATGAACCGACATTCACGGCCACTTAATGAGCTTGAGATATTGGCATCGAATCCAACCAGATCCTTGTTCAACTGTATGATATCTGGCGATGCCGCTGTAGGCGCGGAAGGTATAACGAATGCATGTTTAGTTGGAGGATTCACAGAAATACTTGGCTTTCTTGAGGCATTGGTAACGGCGACCACATTGCTACCGGCAAGATTGCGGGTGATCATATGTATGGTTCCGCAGCGAATGTCGATGTGAAGCGTAATCAAAGTTGTGAGGGCGAGCCCACGAAGCGACTGTAACATATTATCAAACGTGACAACAGATGCTGGTGTCATTGGCAGAAAGACTGCTTCTGAAAGACTGTCCCATTTGAGGTTAACGGAAGAGATCAAGGTCCAGCGGCGGGTGTTTTGGTGTGAGGAGGGTGGTCGGCTGCCGTTTGAACTATCTTCGACATGACGAAGTTGGTGTAGATTATTGACCAACCAATGCATGCTATTATACAGCAACGATAAGGACGTCACTGTCCTTGGATCAGAAACGATGTCGTGTGGTTCGAGAGGATTTTTGCTTGTATATCCTAACAGCAGTTCAACCTCCTTATTTATGAGCTGCTGTCTATCATCGCTATCGGATTCCCACAATTTCTGGACAATATCGCGAATCTCTCCTCCTTCCGCGAAGGCCGCAGCTGCTTTTAATCTTGTGGCATCCGGTTTCGTTGGGATTAAGCGCGAAACAAGGGTCTTGTACCATTTGTAGGTTTTGTCGTAGTACGCAACGATCTGATTGATCACAATCTGAGTGAACACTTGATCATGCGGAATTGTGTCAAGCATCCTGCTGAACAGCTTAACAAGATTTGCAAAGCCGACAGTACCTTTAAACACGGGGCGTTGCGAATATAGTGCCCATTGCGAATCCTCCATGAAAGCATCCGGTGCAATGAGGTTCATGGTGCATAGGTCTGTCACTGCCTCCTCCAATTGAGGCTGGAAGACATTGATCAAGAAGTCGTCAAGGAATGAGGTCAGAGTGCTCAGGGCAATGTCCGTATTCATTGGTACAATGTCTTTGAGTCTCTGGATGAAGAATAGAGATGGAGGAAGCACAATACTGATGTTGAACACACTCGGCTCAATAAGCAATTTGTGGCCTGTTCCTGAGTTTTCTTGTCTAGCTCTTGTTGTGTCGTTCGTAGATGGCTTTAAACGAGACTTTGACACAAGCCCAGGGACGGAGGTTTGCAGGATTTCATCCAAATCCTTCTGTGCTGACTTAACACCAGCTGATTTTTGATCGACCTCGGACATCTTGAACATCTTTCTTTGTCTGTCTCTATAAACAGAGTTGACAGAGTACCCAACTTCATCCTGCCGTCTCAACGAACCGAAGGTCACATCACCATCCGTTGCAAGATAGTCGTGAAGTAATGAGCGTATTTCACTCTGATATAGCTTCCACAGCTCCTTAAATCCGTTTTGCGTGGCAACTGACTTGCCCTCGCGCTCTCTAATACCAACAACCACGTCATGAATGACACGATGACCTTCAGCAATAGCTTCGAATTTCGAATAGAGATCCCACATAAACTCTGATAGCACAGGTGCTCTGGCAATATCAAGACCGGCTGGAGTAGCTGTCGTCCGTTGCTCGCGAGAGGCTGTAGGTGGGGTATAGTCAGGGTGTCTCGCAGTAACTTCTGTCCCAGTCTTGTCGACGACAGAGAAGAGTTCGACGGGTAGTCTGTGCTGTATACGATCTATGGCAACATCGAGATCGCCAATCTTGTGCAACGCTTCGACGATAGTGTGCATGTAATGGAACGTTTCTGCTTCTGGATTTCGTGAAGCGTCTTCGGTAAGCGGAACCGTAAGATCAAGTCGCGCAAGGAACCTGTAGACTGGTCTATCCCACGAATTAGAACCTTTGGAAGGGTCCTCTAGCGTGGAGTTCTTCCATCTATCTTGACAATATGGTGACTTGAGATAGAGATGGTCGTGCAACTCTTCGACGAGGATATCAGTCAGGGAAGCCTCCTGATTACTGAAGTATGTACGAAGATCGCTGAGGCCACCAGTTGAGTCGAGCTCGGATCGTCTGATGAGGCGCAAAGCTTCCTGCAGTATCTCGACAGCTGATATGAATCGTTTCTCGGACAAATGAGCTTCGAGCTTCTCAGGCAATGCTTGGATATGTTCAATAAGGCCGAAGATTTGGAGGATATCATCGTAATTCTGTGAGGCCATGGCAAGGCCCTTGAGTTCAGGTTTGGTCGTGAGAAGACCTGCTTTCGCTTCCGTAAGAGCATTCTTGATTGACCGAATGCGACTTTGCGAGCTTTGTATGCTTGACTGGATCTTGTGATATGTACCGATGGAGCTGTTAAACCCCTGATGATGATCTGCAAACGTCGACGTCAATATTGGTGACCGTAAAGATAGGACCTGCTATGGAACTGACTATTGACCACCGACTTGAGAGCCTTTTGGATGTCATCATATGCCTCAAAGAATTCTGGCTCTCGATCTGCTTTGCCGAGAGTACTGCTGTCCATCAATTGAAGGCCGGCTTGCACAGGGACGCAGTCTCCTGCCATGAAGTCCCAGTCTGCCTCAATATGGCGAATGATCTCTGTCAGACAAACATGCATGTCAGCTAGTGCTTGAGGGCCAGGAGACCAGCAAAAGGCCTGAGGAAAGTAGCCTACTCTCGACCTCAGAGTCCCCCTCATCGACGCTGGCCATTCTATTGGGAGACTTCGCTGATCTCGATCTCACACTCGCAGCATTGCCTAGCCTTCGATCCTCAGTCGGCCGGCCCCTCAACATGGAGCTGCTGCCAGCATCGCTTTCGGCAGTCCTCTCACGCGATAGGGGCGAGCCGCCTAGATGCGAGGCCATGCTGTGCAGCGACGTCGACGATTGCCCTCCATTGTTCGTCTGATACAGTCTCGCATGGGCACCAGCCCGTCTTTCGCGGAGTGCATCCTGACCAGGCCCGGGGCTTTTCGACCGTCGCATCTGTGGGTTGTCTGCGCGAAAGGGATCGTAGTCTCCGCGGTCACTGCGGCCAGCAGGGCTATTGCCGCTGGACAACCCGCGATAACTCATAGCGACGAGCGAAGAACGGAGGACGGGAGCGCGAGGCAAGGGAGCAGCTGCTGATCTGTCTCTATAGGGCGTGTAGCTGTAACTGCACAGCTGTGTTCATCTGTCACACGGGGCAGAGACTGGGAATATGAGGATGGCTGTGTCTGTCTTGTTCTTGTTTGCCCCCGTGGAGAGCTCCTTGACATTGACTGCGGTTATGCTCTGTAGGTGATCCGCGGTGCGACCCACCAGGCGGCCTGGCCGCCCTTCTTGCTTCTACACTACAAAACGATAAACGACAGCTACGGGAAACGTGAAGGGCCTGGAGACGCTTGCTGCGTCGAATTTGAGTCTGCAATTGAGGTTGTTACAAGACATGGACATGTCATTAACCAAATGTGGCCAAAGAATCCATCAAGCACACCGGGTTCAAGCTAACGGAGAAGTCTCGCGCTTCAACCAGTTGAGGGTGAACTCGTCGTTCTCGAAGTATGGGGACGTCTTCTCATATATCTCCTTGTGATAGTCATTCAGCCACTGCTTCTCCTCTCCGCTGAGCAGAGACGGCTCAATCAGGTTCTTGCAAATTGGGGTCATCGTGACGTGCTCAAATCCAAGATATGGCCTGTCACCAAATGAGTACTTGGTCTTCACAGGACGACACATAATGATGTTCTCAATTCTGATGCCGAAGTTGCCGTCTTCATAGTAGCCAGGCTCGTCGGAAATGACATTGCCAGCTGCAAGAGAAACCTGAGCGTACTCAAGGCGGTAGCCAACACCCATCGGTCCCTCGTGGACGTTCTGTAGTACAGCAATTAGCAAAAGTACCGCTCACAAATAGCATGTCCAGGAGAAGGGGCTTGCCTACCAAATAAGATCCAACACCGTGGCCAGTACCGTGCATATAATCCAAGCCATTCTTCCAGAGCGATTGGCGCGCAAGAACATCCAAGGCATACCCAGTCGTGCCCTTAGGGAAGACGGCTGTGTCAAGGCCAATCACTCCCTTGAGTACCATAGTAAACGCAAACTTCTCCTTCTCTGTCGGTGTACCGAAGTGCCATGTACGCGTGACATCAGTTGTTCCATCAAGATACTGTGCGCCAGAATCGCAGAGGTAGACAGCCTTCGGGTCAATGACAGAGCAAGAACCACGTTCAGGCTCATAGTGGATGATAGCACCATTAGCACCCGTCGACGAGATAGTGGGGAAAGAAAGGCCAACGAAGTGCTTCTGCTTCGCGCGACACTCTTCAAGCTTATCAGCGGCTTGAACTTCGTCAAGGACCACACCGCTCGTGAGTTGCTGCTCAAGCCATGCGAAGTATTCGTTCAGAGCGGCACCGTCACGAACGTGACAGTCGCGCATACCACTGAGCTCGATCTCGTTCTTGACAGCCTTAGCATCGGCGATTGGGCTGCGAGCTTCAGCGACCCTAACCTGTCCCCCAAGTGCAACGTAAAGAGCCCATGAAGCCTGCTTCGAGACTAGGAACTTTTCGGCATCATCTTCGTCGCCAGTAACATGGAGGGTTTCACCAAGGGCCCTGATACCAGAAAAGAAAGAGTCGTATGGCTTGATGTTGACCTTGTCGCCAAGGTATTCCCTGACCTCAGGTGTCAACTTCTCCTCATCGATGTACAGATCGACAGTGGTTGGGGTGACAGCGGCATATGCGAAGAAAACTGGGTTGTACGCGATGTCATTGCCACGAAGGTTGAATAGCCACGCGATCTCGTCGAGCATGGAGATAACAAAGCCAGCTCTGTTCATATTCTTCAATTTCTCTCTCAGATCTGCGACCTTTTCCTCGAAGCTCTTGCCAGCGAATTCAATCGGGTGGACCTTGACCTTCTCCTGGGGTCGCGCTGGTCGGTCGTTGCCCCAGACAAGATCGACTAAGTTCTCGGGAACTCGATGCAGAAAGCCACCATTTGTTCTGACCTTGTCCTGGAGTTTTCGAGCGCCATCTGTCTGCTGTCAGTCTCATTCTGATACACTAATAGTTTGCGATTGGTGCAGGTAGAGCAATACCAGCGGTAATGAGAGTTGGGTCAATGCCAACTATTCTACCATCTCTTGCCTCATCGGCAGTCCTGAAATCTGTTAGCTTGGAGAAGCTGAGAAGAAAAGGGACGGCTTATGGCTTTGCCTACCAGTCATCCCATGAGGGAACATCCTTCAATCCGCGTTTGAGGAGAAGCCAGTTGCTATCAAGCTCCTGTTCAGCTTGATTGAAGTAACGGCCGTCTGTTTCCAAAGCTGCCTTGTCCTGGGTGACAACTGCCGTTCCAGCAGAGCCAGTGAATCCGGAGATGAACTCTTTTCAGACGTTGTCGATTAGATTTGATCGTTCTTTTTGAGGATTGAATAGCTGATGAGCTTACGACGGCGTCCATCACAATCAGCGATATATTCGGATTGGTGGGCATCTTCTGAGGGCACGACTGTTTGGATTTGCGTCAGAAAGGGATTATCTCGTCGCCGATGAATGATTCAATGATTCATACTATAGGCATCAATTTGGCGATCGCGCATCAACTGACGAAGTGCCTCAAGACGCTTGGTAGTATCAATAGCCTTCATACTGTCTGCGCGTAGAGATGTAGAAAACGAAAATGAACGGGCTGGAATGCGATTCAAATTATGGGCGACTTTCAACGACGAAAGTGAAGTAAGGCGGGAAGAGATTCGGGAGGAGAACATTGACAAGCAGGAGATATCCCAGCGATAATCACAGGGGAATTCAGACAGCAAGTGCGCTATTTGAGCTGTGGCGCTTGAAGGAAAGGAGAGGGGCAGGGGAAGAGCGGGACAGGATGTATGAGGCTCAGGCGGGAGGAGCTGCGGGATGCTACTAAGGGCGCCAACAACAGCAATCAGGCTTCGCAGGGAAAGTTGATCTCTAGCGCGCAAGTGAGTGAGACAAGCAGATAGATGAACCTCGTTGACTAGGCAAAAATACTGCGATGATGTCCAATTTATTGACCGTGAAGACACTGCGATTCGTTTGATGGAGAACCTCCGCGGAATCAATAGTCAATCGCGTGGTGTACTCGTTACAACGAAGGGTTTTCGCGGCTGTACCGTCGAAAGCGCCTGTCGCATTCGTTGTATCGCGTATCTACGGTCATGGGGACCTCAACTTCATCGCGACGCCAGAGCACTTCTTGCCATCCTTACCAATTGATGATCAAAGCAGTCGCCGTTTATTAGCAAGATAGTCCGAAAAGCGAGCCACTCTGCAAGCCTCAATTTGTCAAAACACCTTCGCGTCGCGCCATCTGAAACGGTTGTTTTGTTCTGACATCATCCAGCGTATCCAATCGAGACCCTGACTTCGACCACCTCCGCGATCCGTGCTTTGCGACCTGGATTTTGTCTCCATCTTCATGCCTCAATATAGTCAAGGAGAAGCACTGGCGTCGTGAACTTACCTTGCGCTTTGAATGGGCGTCCGGCTGGTGCTGCTAAGCAAACCAACCGACGCGGACCAACATATGATGAAGCCTTGATCTTTCTTCGCAAGACGCTTCTCTCAGGGTTTTGATAAACCACTTACACACTCGCCGAGATTGCGTGCAACGGAGAGCAACGGACAAGAAAGAAACAGTTCGAACATGGATCCCGTACAGGAAGCAAAGGCGGTTCGTCTGCTGTCAATTACCATCACCGAAGGAGCTTGCTGACAATCGCATCGTTTGCCTGGATATCAGCTTGTTCAAGCATTGCACGCCCCGGGAAACTCTGCTCATGCACCCAAAATCCAAGAGAGACTGCTGTCTCTGCAAAAGACTGATGCAGGATGGATTATCGCAGATGGCCTCCTCAGCAGTGACGATAAAACCGAACGATTTTTCGGCGCCCTAACTCTTACTATTAGAATCCATCAAGACTGGTGATTATGGCATTTAGCACGCATGGTGTTTGAGACAGACTAGCTAACGTCCTCCAGGGAGTCTTTGAATGATGGCTCGCGACGCGGGCTTCTGGCTCAGCTGATGACTTGCTTTGTTTCATTAGCTGGTGCTCGGGAATCAATGTTTGTCATGAGGAAAGTTATGTCAACTCTGTCGACGTTCTTTTTCAAGCCCAAATCCCCCTGGAATTATGTTCTACGGCACACTGCATTGTGTATCGCGAGTGGTCAATACATTCCGGAGGAGGAATGCTCCGAAGAGGCGTTTGCAATGGCTGTACCGTCCTTAAGTGGTGAGAAGTTGCTTCTTCTACTTGCATTCTCGACAACGTTGGCAGAAGACTCTGCATCTGTTTCTGGCACAACTGAGTAAGTCATGCACATTTCCGCCTGCTTGAGCTTCTTGTTAATTCCGTGTAACAGGATAGAAGCTCGCAACCGTCTTGGTCTGAATGTGAAGGATGCGGTACTTCTTAATGAGTTCACGCTCAATACAGTTCTCAGTCGTGAGGATAATGTCAAGTTTGGAGATACTGATCAACTTGCTGATGCGGCTGGAGAGGCCATCAAGTCATTAAGCGTGGGTCAATCGTACCCAATTACTCGTACCGTGCAACAATGGCTCACAAAATTCGCTAGGCATGGATCTCCGTTTCACGAAATACGAAACCTGCGGCGGTTGATTTGAGAGCAATACTCGCAATTCCATTGAATTGTGTTGTTTGCTTCCTCGCTGTAGATGGCGTTGCGCTGTCCTCAATGGAATTGTTGACTGACATATTGACGAATCACCCGTCGCTGATCAGCCAAGATCAGATATCAGGAGTTTTGAGTTTCCTCTCTGGCCCGCCTGGCGAAAACTATGCCATGTCCCTCCTTCAGGGAGAGTATGAAGATGAAAATATGAACTTCCTGGAATTACTGCTAGCCTACGCGAGCATGGGTTCACAGGAGCTGCTGACGAAGCCGCTGGATATGCAGACAGAACGCGTTGTCTTTCTCCTCCACACTCTCTTCAGGGTACCTGGATTTGCCGAAGTAGATGAGAAAGTCAGCACACTGCTCCTTGAGTTCTGGACTAATGCTGCCGATGATTTGCGAGACACGCTCATGGAAGGCGACATAGAAATTGTACCTGACCAGGCCAAGATGGAGTTAGCACAGGCAATCAACGATTGCTACCCCAAGTTGTGCTATCCAGATCCAACTACTCACCGATGGGATGAGGACGAAAGAAGGAACTTTGCCGGGTTTCGTCGTGATTATGCAGACTTCCTCATGGGTTCATATCCTCTTCTCGGAAGTGGACTCGTCAAGCAGTTTCAAGAAAGGGCGTCTGCAGCATTGGCTTCAAATGACTGGGGTAACTTCGAAGTAGCAATTTCTTGTCTAGCATTCCTATCAGACGCGGTGGCTGATCTAGAAGAGATGGACCCTATCTTCCACTCCATCTTCCTTTCGCCAGCTTTTGAGGAGATGTGCTTCAATCGGGTCATGCTGCCGAAAAGAACACGACAGACGCTCGCCGATATGATTGCTCGGTACACCACGTACTTCGAACGCAATCCCGCTACTATTCCCCGGACATTGAATCTTCTCTTCAATTCATTGGAGCTTCCCAGCTGTGACAGAATTGCATCCAAGTCCATCTCAGTACTATGCCAAAGCTGTCGCAAGGCTCTCGTTGTTTACGTCGAAGAATTCATCAACAAATTTAATGCACTACGGTCCAGACCGTCAGTGAGCCCTATGACATTGGAGAGAGTGGCAGAGGGTATAGCCGCTATAATCACTGCCATACCTTCTGATATTGGTAAGGTGAACTGTCTCACAAATCTACTGGAGCCATTCGAACAGGTTGCCAAACTAGCTCAACAACAATGGCAACAAGGCCAAGCTGAAGAAGCGCTAGCTTCTGCATTGCAAGCCATACGGTGTACGGCCAGCATTGGCAAAGGCTACAGAGATCAGGATGATGGACCTATTAGCCTTGACGATGATGAAGACAAGAGTTATGTGGCAGACTTTTGGGGCGTCAATGGCCCTGGAGGGGCACCTCAAGCGTGCATAATGAGGATATTGAACATACTTGTGAATACCTTCTCTTTTGACGGGGAGGTGATTGAAGCGGCGTGCGATGTCCTGAGGGCAGGTTACACTGAAAGCAAACCGGGGCCATACGTTCTACCGCCACAGGTGACCGTTGACTTTGTGAAAGCGTCGGCTGTCGTCACATCCCCACGGTTTTCCACAATTATGGCTACGGCCACGTCGTTCCTGGCATCTCATGATCCTTGTAATATCTCTATTGCTCTATAAACAATAGAACCATTGCTTATCAATAC
>JAGYIB010000087.1:0-16680 GCA_024244615.1 Ascosphaera pollenicola | reverse complement strand
AACAAAGCTTCACAAGGGTCTTGACCATCGAATTGGTGACGTCACTTTCTGTGGAAATCCCATCAGTAGATTGAGAGTACTTCGGTCATTGAAAGGCCGGCGGCAGCCTATATTCAAAACCAGACCATGAGATAGACGTGGCCGAGAACATTGTGCAGGTTGGCCTGAGCTATAGCTGGTACTATAGCTCTACATGGTGGTTCTTTACGCTCGAAGTTTGATGTATCATGTTTCGTGCTGTTATGGCCTGGGACTGCCGGTACAGAATCTTGCCTTTTGAGAGCTCTGAGAGGGCATCTCTCCAATGAAATGATTAATACCAAGGTGTGGGTATGCACCACAGCTAGGATTCTCTCTGACAGTCCAAATGTCAAATTGACCGCCCAGCACTCCATACGAATAAAGCCCTGCAACGGACAGATGTTGAAGCGCCGAAGTGAAGATTGACCCAGATGGATGCGGAGGTACAGCACGCCTATGTAGCTAGTCAAGCACAGCACCAAGTCAGGTTGGTAGAATGCCGGTGCTTTGTGGCACTTCAAAGCAGTTTGCGTGTGGCTGGATCAGTTACTTTGTTCTTTCAAACCGCTTCACTTCGAGCGGCAACATCTCAACGGAGATCGGACTTTTCGCAAAGACGTTGCATAACTGCCCAAGCCCCTTGCAAGGATGTTTGAGTTCCGGTGTTCGGTCTGTTCAGTGGTTAGTGGCTTCGATGGAGGGATTGCACGATCTCGACCAGGATGCAGCTGGTTCGGTTAATCCCGATAAGAAGCTCTTTTCCCTGCCTGGGGGTGATGTCACATCGGTAGAATCGGATTCGGCTTAAAAGCAGCAACGCCATCTGCCCGCACTTCGGCACGAGCGAGGTACCCGATTGCGACAAACCACTCCGATTGCTAGGAACCGCACGATGATCCCCGCCAATTGCTGTTAGATGCGTGTCATTGTTATCGCATATGCATCCGGGTTTGCATGCACAGTTCTCTCATCCATTGAACGTCGCCAGGAGGACACCAACCGCACTCAGCATCATCTGAACCCATCATCCAACGCTTTCGTCGTCCGGTCTGTCGACATGGTGGAGAGACCTGATTTGGTGATCTTCGTTTCCCCACATTCGCTAGTTTGACAAAGATGTCAGACCATCGCTTTGTACATAAAGCATATCCATGACTGCAATCGTATCACCTGTTGTTTTCCCTTTGTTCCATCTCCTTCATATCTTTTGACGAGTAACTTCATTGAGCCTTATGTGTACAGCCCTTGTTACTCTCTCAATCGACATTCATCCAGCAATCTTCATACTTGCGAGGCCAGAGAATAGCAAACTCCGACTCGAAAAGCGTCAATCGAGAGGGTTCAGGTGTAGCATGCATCGTGTCCGCCAAACCTGACAATGGACAAGAGAGAACTCAGCTCAAATGAGCGTCCCAAGCTCACTCAAAGAGATGGGAGACAGGAGCCAGCGGTGCGCTTCACCACACCATTCAATACTAGTCGAGTAGATGGCCCATCGCGCCCCCCGGCCTATCGCAGCCAAAGTGCACGTTTCTCCGAGCACGACACTCGGGCTCGTCGTCCCTTAGCCTCTCGCATGTTCTCAGAAGAGACCAGTCTCCTGGGTTCTCATAGTGATGGCCGGTCATACAGCGGTGTGCCGTCTAATCCACGGCCAGCAACCTGCATCAGGCGCGCGAACATTGCGAATGATGTCCATGCGGACAATAAACTTGACGGCGACGCGAGTCAATTCTATGTACCTGATGGCAACCACGGCGCGACTGGTACCTCATCACGGGAGCCGGTGACCGGCATGTCCCAACCATCCTTTTCTGACGATCGTGTTTGGTATGACCAATTCACCTCAACGGACTGGGTACACGACAGCATCGCCGATGGCATCCGTCTACGCAAGCTTCATAGCCGCAAGGACTTCGCTGGTAGACTCCTGGCAGGTTTCGACGCGCTGCAGGGATGGATCCTCGCCGCTGCAATAGGTTGCGTCGTTGCGTTCATGGCATACTTCGTGGACATCACGGAGGAGTCAATTTTCGATATCAAAGAGGGGTTTTGCACAGACAGCTGGTTTTCCAGTTCAAGACGCTGCTGTCCCGAAGGTGCAGTTGGCTGCGCATGGAAGACATGGGCTGAGGTAGTTGGATATACCGCCAACGAAGGCCAATGGGCCAATTTCGCCTGGTATGTGGTGTGGGCAGTCGTCCTCTCCTCTGCGTCGTGCGCGTTGACCCTCCTCACGAAGACCACTGTGCCGTCGCAGATATCCCTCTCCACGCTCGACGAGAATCTGGGCGCCAGTGTCAGCACTAAATTCGACCAGTATCACAGGCGCTCAAGCACGATTGCCATTCCCGATCAGTCACCAACAGGCCGGCTGAACACGAAACAAAATGCAGATGACATGGTGTATTATGCCGCTGCAGGTAGCGGCGTTGCTGAGGTGAAGGTCATCCTGAGCGGATTCGTCCTGCATGGCTATCTCGGCTTCCAGACACTCGTCGTCAAGATTCTGGCGCTCATCCTCAGCGTTGCCTCCGGATTAAGCCTGGGAAAGGAAGGGCCATATGTCCACATTGGAACATGCATTGGGAACATCGCCTGTCGAGTTTTCTCGAAATACCATAGTAACGATGGCAAGCGACGTGAGGTCCTCAGTGCCGCTGCCGCCAGCGGCGTGGCCGTTGCCTTTGGAGCCCCAATAGGTGGTGTGCTGTTCAGTCTTGAGGAAGTCAGCTACTATTTTCCTACGAAGACAATGTTCAGGACGTTCTTCTGCTCGATAGTGAGTTCTTCCCTTCTGCTGTAAGTTGCTGTTCTGCGTTCACTGGCTAACAATGGGGTGCAGGCTGCTGCTTTGTCGCTGAAATTTCTCAATCCATACGGCACTGGCAAGATCGTTCTCTTTGAAGTACGATACATCTCCGACTGGGCTGTGTTTGAGCTCCTGATCTTCATGTTCATTGGTTTCTTAGGAGGTGCAGTCGGCGCGCTGTTCATCAAAGCATCGCGCATTTGGGCAAAGTCCTTCAGAAGGCTTCCTGTCGTTCGGGAACATCCCATGTTCGAGGTTGTCCTCGTTGCCTTGATCACTGGAGTCACGAGTTTCTGGAATCGGTATACAAAGCTTCCAGTGTCGGAGCTGCTATTTGAGCTGGCCAGTCCTTGTGAAACTTTCAGTCATACGAAGACTGGATTGTGCCCGGCAAAGGAAGACATTGGTGGATTGATTGGCTCACTCTCAATCGCACTTCTCATCAAAAGCTTTTTAACAATCATAACGTTTGGTATCAAAGTTCCTGCTGGGATATACGTGCCGTCCATGGTTGCTGGCGGGCTGATGGGCCGCATCATCGGTCATATGGCACAATACCTCTATACGGCTTTTCCAACTCATCCCCTCTTCCAGAGCTGTGCTAGCAAACCAGGCGTGGCCTTTTGTATCAACCCTGGCGTTTATGCATTGGTAGCAGCGGGCTCGACAATGTGTGGCGTCACCAGGCTCACGATCACTCTGGCTGTCATTTTGTTTGAATTGACTGGAAACCTTGACTACGTTCTACCATTTTCGCTTGCCATATTATGCGCAAAGTGGACAGCTGATTCAATCGAGCCGTTGAGCATCTATGATCTCTTGACGGACATGAACTGTTATCCCTATCTGGACAATAAACTTCAGCCAGGGACAGAATTGGAATTGGGTGATATTGTCTCGCCTGTTCGTCAACACAAAATCATCGACATCACATCTTCCCCCCTCGTTCCTGCAAGAGAACTTCGTGCAAAACTGGAGGGACTTTTGCGAGCAGGTGAACTCGATGGAGGCCTCCCAATCCTGAGCAACAACATCCTTGTCGGTCTGATACCTGTGCCTACGCTTGAGTTTGCTTTGGATAAGCTGGAAAATGAGCAAACTGCGATGTGTCTTATGTCACGCATGACATCATACGTTGAGATTGACACTGGCGATTGCATCCCTACCGACTTGACACCATATATAGACTTCGCGCCGGTGTCTCTTGATAGTCATTCGCCCATAAACCTTGTTTACCAATGCTTTGTTAAACTCGGTTTACGGTATATGTGCGTGCTGCAATGCGGACAATATGCCGGCCTTGTTCATAAGAAGTCCTTCGTGAGGTTCATCAAGGAGAAGCACGGAGAATTGGATTCATGAATCTTGACTTCTGCACACACCATAAGCGCGTGACTAAGCTTTTCGCTCAGCGAAGTTTGTTACACCGGCGGTTATTTGAACAATGGCTTTGATCCATTGGGTTATACAGCGCGCATCACCTTTAACAGCACGGACATTGTTTCTTTCTTTACTCCTCGGACATCAATTCTGTGTGTGACACAGATTCTTCAAATGGGTTCCTGTGATGCTCTCGTCTAGAGGCATATCTCTCCGATCCGAATCCCTTCTCCCACACGGTTCTTTACTAAGAACAAGGCTTGCTTCTTCCTTATCACATCTCTCCGCAAATTTAAACAGAAGCATCTTTTCCTCCAGATAGACCCCCTTTTTTCCTCTTTCTGTCAATTCGGACTTCTTTCAGCCATTCAACTCAGTTTACCTGATCTGTTGCCAGGCTATCATAGCCATAACAACTAGTAGCAGCATCAGCTAGCCTCATTACTCCTCGATATGAACAGGCATACCAGTCCCTGTCATGGAGGCTCTCCCGTTTTTCGTACCGAATCCCAGTCGTCGACGAAAACGGAAGGAGCTGATGACCTCTTGCCTTTCCCAGATGCCCCCATTCAAATGGATCACAGCACGGATGGTGGACATGGCTTATACACGATCCCCTGGGCCAGGACCCAGTCCTGCCGATGTCAGCCCATCCAACCGCTGAACCCTATCAATCATTTCACGAAGAGCGAAGATCATCGTTCAAGTGATTCCACAATGGACAGGTCAGAAGAAAACCCAATGGTTTCGCTTGACGTGAAAGTTCAAGATCCCCCAATTCGCAGGTTGTTTCCTGTACTGCTGGACATCGCGAGCCTCATGCTGAAGAAAATCAATGTTTCCATTGTTGGGGACCTTGCCCTACGAGCTTATGGATTAGACCAAGAGGTCGGAAACACGGTGCAGGTTGCAGTGAGGGATGCCCACATGGAGAAAGCTAAGCATCAACTGCTTAGCCAGGGATATGTTGAAGAAGATCTTTCTCCCGACACGGAGTCAATATATACCTACCAAATGTCTTCGATCAGAAGTGGTTTGCTCACTGATGGTTCATATCGACTAGTCCGGCAGACTGATGCTGGTCCCATTTACCTGACATTGTCACACGCAGCAGTGTGGAATTTGACTCTTGGGATGGAATATAAGCGATCAATTCAAATGCTGCCTCACACTCATATACCCTTCCCAAAATTCGATGTATATCTCAAAGGTCGGCACCGCCAAAACTTCATTTCTGACACAAAAGTACTGACATATCACAGCGGTATTGCGCACAGCAGCAGGAGTATACCGTGGCAGAGCGGTTGCGACAAGGCACTATGCAACCCGTGGTATCGATGAGCATGCCAAGAAGATGATCGCCATCTGTCCCCCAGAAATCAAAGCCAGCTTGAGATCTGCGGACCGGTTCATGGCGAAATATTTCCCATGTCCAAATAAAACTCGCGACTGGGGAAGTTATGTTTGTGCACAGGCAGCCAGGGTCTATCTCAATGAGATCAGCTTCAAGGAGGCTGAGCGTCGATTGCCACGCGTTGACTCGGTCATACAAGCCTTAGCAGAATCGATACCGAAACGCCCAAGGCAGAGAAAAGTTTGGAAAAAGATCCATCTCACAACAGATGGTGACAAAGATAAAAACGAGACTTCAGTCATAACATCAATTGAGCCGAGATCGTCGGTCAATCCAAAGCACCGGATCGTGTATCGGCTTCGACGAGTTGTGGACAGGATTAACCGAGAACGGCAGATGCAGGGGACGAACGCAAATTCTCCAGTTATTATTTGACAGTTCTGCGCTACAGAAATTAGAACAAATTTACTTAGTGTTTGCGGGACACGACAAGGCACAAGGCTTTCACACTTGAGTGGACGGGCGGGGGAACCATTGCTCCCACCTCTACGGATCCAGGGCTTGATCCATCACCAGCGCATATTGATTACACGGTATTGCGCGTTCTTCGGAACAAAAGTGGATGATGTCGCCAACATTGAGTATCATTATAGAATCTGATTATTACAATGCTCTAATGTATAAATCATCAGAAGGGACTCTGTTTACTTCATTGATGAGTGTTGAATCTGCAACTCATTGACAGATCGCGATTGTTGCATCTGATGCTCACAAAGGCGCCTCAACAATCATGTATACATAAGTGCCTTGAGTACAGAGTATGATAGATCTGATAATCGGGAACTTGTGCATCCCGCCATCAACCAATATACAGAAGCGAAACCTCTGTGGATGCAGGCATACAAACCAAGCGTATGACATAATTCACCCGTCAGCCAAAATCAGCCCACTTCCCCATTCCACCAGACTCCCCTGAAAAGGGCGGAGGTCCATTGCTGTTCATACCTCCGCCAGTCATATCGTAAGTCTGCTGGATCCCCGGTCCGGGCATGTGATCCTTAGCGGATGTTGAGGCACTTGTCATAGGGTTGATGATCATGTCAAGGTCCATGTAGGCATCGACAACGGGAAGGTCTTGGCCAAAAACGGCGTTCCATTCATCCCAATCAAATGCCATGTCAATGTCGTCTGGTAGGGCATTGACCATATTTGTAGGGTTTGCTGGAGGTAATGGAGGCATATCTGAGTAATTGAAGGCAGTTTGCGGAAATGATTGTGTAGGAAAAGATTGGGTCCCTGCAGGCTCTGTCTGAGGGACGACTGGCGGTGCCCTTTGTGATGTTACGTTGGGCACAGTTTGGACTGTCTGATTGGTAGATTGGTTAAGTAGACCGCACATACCGTGTAACGGTACTTCAGGTAGAGCCTCCGATGAGTACTGCATGACTGGTCTAGGTAAATTAACGTTTGCCGGACGGGCTGGCATTTGTTGGGCTGTAGATGGTGGACAAAAAGGTATAGACTCGGTTCCGGGTACTTTGGCGGAGGCCTCAGGACCAGTAGAATGTACACTTCGCGGGTTCGGCGGCCGATGCGCATTCGAAGACGGTACTGGATCCATCAAGTCGAAGTAATCATCAGCGAAACTGATGGGAACGGAATTAGGTGAACATTGACTAGGCTGGGGTGATAAGGCGGACATGAAATGTCTAGACCGCGGAGGCATCATGGGTTGACCTTCAGTGTTATAGACACGCGCACGTTCCTGTGCTTTTTCAGTCCACAAGAGCTCCGGATCAAGGCCAGCTTTGAGCCATGCCTTCTGTCGTAGCCGTTTCAGCATGGACCATGCTTCACGGCCGCCGTCTCGCAAGGGTCTCGCGGTAGATATGCCGTCTTCACCACTAACGACGCCACCATCAGGCCCAGAAAGCGAGAAGACTTTGTCAATGAATGCTCGGGATTTGAAGGCCTCTGGGCTATGAGGCCTCTCATATAGATCAATCAGCATGATCATTGTGGCATGCATGGGTTGATGATTACCCGGCCAACTCCATTGAAAAGGCTGGAAGTCGGGATCTGTGGCTAGTGTGATGAATTTCTCCATAAATCCATGACAATGCCTGAGTGCTCCTTGTCGAGCAGCAGGCCATATTTGGCTTTTGGCATTTTTTAGAAACGGTTGATATGCCACGCAAAATGCTTTGTCGACGTATAACAGTAGTAAGATCCTGGCCCACTTGTGGAATGCCGGAAGAATTGGATTATGAAATTGCTCCAAGCAGCCAGGCCCCCCATTAGCCAGATCGCACTTGGCGGGAATAGCCGCGGTGGAAACAACAGAAGAAGGTGGCCGGTTGTACAAGATTGTTTTCGGATTCTCTGTCAGGTAATCACCTCCAGGTGGTCTAGGAATGGGGCTCATTGGAATGCGTTGGATGATGGCTCTGAGCTCTGCTTGGAGCGACACCAGGATGTTGCGCAGTTCCTCCATATCTCGCCTTGTGATAGGTTTGGTCCCAAGCTGTATCCTGAGGATGCGTCGAGTAGCTTGAGACATCTTATACTTGCCTTTGACCGCTAGGTAATAAACATTGACCATTGATGGGCCACCACATATCCCTGCATCATCGGGGTCATCAGGCTTTCGCTTGCCACCATCTACTGCATCTTCATATTCCACTGCCTTCCGAGTCCCTATCAGGATATCCTTCACTTCGCTAGTCATCCTGACATCCCAAAATTCCTCGTTGCTGACCAGCGGCGGCAAGCCACTTGACATGGCAACTACTCCGTCCATATGAACAATGTGCCACCAAACGCGCCGTCTTGCTTCTGCTTCAGTAGCGGAGATGGCCTTGAACTGAGCTGGATCACGATGCAGTCCCATAGTTTGCGCGACTCTCAAAGCAAGGCTGACAAATAGACTTGTCGTCAGCGGCTCCTCTTCTTTGGCAAGAATTGTTTGGACTAGCAGAAAAGCAGTGAGACCGTAGAATGTAGGACTCCTTGGGAAACCGATTTTTTTGAGCCAACGGGTAAACTCCTCATGATATACTGACGATAGCAAATCTCGGTTGTCGACATCAAACTCATGTGAGAGTGTGCGCAACGATACTGTTACCGTGCCGCCGTACCAGATGGCGTAAAGCAAAGGTATGAATGAAGGACATGGGAATGGGTCATGATTTGGGCGCTGATGACATGCCTCATACCAGTTCCAGAAAGCACTGTATTGTTCCAGAATAATTGGTGGGTAGAGAAGCGGAGCAAGAGCGTGAACCCCTGACATGAATCCTTTATAGAGGATGTGACTTTGACGTTTTGACGGGATGTGAAGAAGCATGTCACATTTTACTCGGTCGTCGGGGCGTGGGGAATGGCTAGACGGAAAGATTACGGATCTGTTCAATAGATCCTGTCGGGATTGGGGACGACCGCGAGGAGAAACAACCGAGCCAGAAGGGGCGTCTTTTGGTGTCACACAGCGAGGCCCAGTGACGACAGGCGGACTTTCGCGTGAGCGGTATTGATCCCTCAGCAGCTGATTGAGTTCACTAATCTAAAAGTCATTGTGAGCATATAGATCTGCAATAGCGGATATCGACCAATAACATACCTCCTGAGAGACGTAGGCCCAATAGGTCGTGCCTACGTATCTCGACTTTCCACCTCCCTCCAAACTGAGGTGTCCCAAATTCAATGCTCCCACCGAGTCCGCCAGTTCATTGTCTTGCTCTGGAACAGGGAAGTCTGGTTCTCCTGTTCTCTCAGTCCGTTGGTCATTCGTCTGGACCTCGCCCCTGAAAGGGGTTTGCTTCGAAGTTGCTGGACTGTGGCTTGTTGCATGTTGGTGTTTATCTTGCGGTGTCTGCTCACTTTCGTGGTCGCGTGCTCTCTCTTTCTCCTTCTCCTGCTGGCCCTGTATAGCTTTGTCCAGCTCCTTCAACCATTGTAGACCATCGCTCCGACTCCACCGTTCAACCAGGTTGCTCAAACGATCAAGGCGAGCTGCGATCTCCTGTCCATCCACATCGCGGGGTGCGAGCCCTAGAGCAACGCTTTGTTCCTTCAAAAACGCGTTGTGGTGCTGTGCTGCTATGTCTCCAATATTAGCAGCACTGCCGTGCCTCGAGGATATACTGCCGTTAGGGGTATCATGACCGAAACCGGGCCCGTTTGAAAGCGATTCTGATCGTAATCGTTTTGCATCTCGCTGATGGGTGTGGTCAGAGTCATGATGAGGGGAGGAAGAACGGGAGAAATCACGAGCTTGTTTCTTAGGAACGAGAGGAGCCAAAGCAGCGGGATCGTAAACACATTGTGCACCTGTTTTGAAACAATTGCTACATGTCGGATGGACCTAGAATCGTGAGAGGCAAGGATCATGTCAGTACGCCGGTCAAGCTAAGACCTATCCACGCTGGCATATGGATGAAGACATGGGACTGTGTGCTTTTCTCACCTTATCGCATTTGACTTTCCGCCTCCGACACATGTGACAGCTATAGCTGATACGCGTTCTTGTGATATGTTTGCCCTCGGTCAACGAGTAAGGCCGTCGTGGTCTGACAGGCGCTGGCCTAGTCTGCTGCGCAGTTGGGGGGACCCATGTATTGGTAGGGCTAGACATGTTGTGTCCAGCGTCCGAAGCACTGCGTTCAGCAGCACCAGCGATGGAGTATCCTTCAGCCATATCCGTATCGAGCTGACATCGCGCTGGGGTCGATGAGATGTGACGAAGATGCCGGGAGAGAGCGGCAAAGGGGGAACTCTTCTGTGGAAAGTCGTTGGTAGATGAATTATAGCGGCGAGTAAGTCCCAGATGACTCTTTCAGCAAGATGAAGATGATCTAAGAGTCAAACATCCATGACCGAAGAACTTCGGATGGATGACGGTGAGTGGGCCGCCCGGTGGCGGATTTACCACGAGATCAGCCCTCAATGGTTTCTTTATGCACTTGATCTCGTGATTCTCCTCGTCGTTTGTTATTCCAGTCGGTTGTCCACGGCGAGCGTCCAGTTGTCTGATTGTCTGGATGTTTGAGTTGCCTGAGATCCAAAAAGATGGAAAGAAAAAAGGTGGAAAAAAGTCCAAAAAATGACCACACTGGGATTCGAACCCAGAATCTCTTGATGCCAACTTGCAATCGTAGTCAAGCGCCTTGCCAATTGGGCCATGCGGCCTTGTCGATATATGCACGAGCTGGTTTGCCATCAAGACCACACAGAGCAGCCAGCAGGAGAAAATCGATCAAAAAACGATGTCTGCACGCTGCTAGTAAAGACTTCTCAATCCCATCCTGAAAGTATCTCGACGTCCGACGAATCTGAGGAAATGACGATGATCTCCGGTTCCTGTACCTGCTGCGGGGCCTCTCGTGTCTTCTCTGCTTTGCTCACCGGACCTGGCTTCTGTAGACCTGCCCATTCGTCCCTGAGCCTTCTCACTGCACTGCCAACCCGCTCCCGTGCCTTCCATCTCGCCACCCCTGATCGAAGCAGCGACTCGTAGTCCGTATGAACATGACGAATGTGTGCTTCAACAGCTAATCGCAGTTTGGTCTCCTCGCCACCGCGCACCGTAGTGGACCGTCCCACGCGTCTCGAGCCTTTCAAGAATGCATGTGAGAGGATTCGCAGAACATCGCGTGTTGGTATGTTTGGATATCCTTTCAACAGTTGACTTTGATACCTCTCCGTATCTTGAGTATCCTTCTTGAGGACTGCCTTTGCTCTTTCAGCCCTGGTGGCTTCCTCTTGACCGTAGACCTCGCTCGCAATTGGTGCTGGTACATACAAGCCGAGCTTGGTATCTTTCCTCGCGTCCTGGAAACTGATATTAAATCACAGTGCCGGATGAAGGAGAAAGGGGGAAGAAGAAGCATACCAGCACGGTGTAGAGAACCTTGCCCTGGCCGATTGTCTTCGCTCGGCAATGTTTCGTAACGTAAGGATTTCCCTTGGGCATAAATATGTATCCATTGGGTGCACCTTCAGTGTCAAATCGAACCTACGCACCGCAAGCCTGTGAGTGAGACAATGTCGGGCAGAGTGCAACTGATCAATCGAGGTTGGATCACGACCGTACCTGCTCAAGACCACGACCTGTCTGGTTCATGACTGTTCCTTGCGGATTGACAGGTTGTCTTGACGACTCTGATGGGCTCTCAACTCTCAGCATTGCCCCCGATGGCGGCTGGTGAGAGTGTTGAGCAGCCAGACGAGAGGCGATTGCATTCTGGTGAGATGCGCCGCCATGGCTATGGGGGTTTTTGCCTCGCCTCGAGCGTCCTCGACGGCCGCGTCTCGCCCGTCCTACGCGGGCCATGATGCTGTTGAGATGATGATGATGATCACAGACTCAAACTGTCGATATCTTCAGAGCAGTGTTCGTCCAGTTCCAGATCGGCCGTCCCGCTGTCAGAGCAATCATTCAGGGGCCTCAACAGTCAGGGGCCAGGAGTGTCTTCTGCCGTTGTTGTCGTTCGCATCGGCCGTCATGTCGTCTTTGCCCCTCCCTCGAACGGCGCATTGCATGCATACATCTGTGTATGTCACAGCAAGCACGAGCGCAGCACATCCCTGTCTGTCCTCGTCGGAGCTGTCGTCAACGGGCTTCAGGTCCACGAAACGGGTTTTGATAATGCAGCTCCACATGTTTCATGATCATAAGTGGGAAAAGCTCCCATTTCCGTCCACTGTGGCAGCCGGAACCCCGTCCGTTCAGACACGAGATGTGGCTCATCGCTGATATCATACTACTACCTTACCGTACCTGCACGGAGATCGCAGTCTGCCTTCGGAATTCGGCCATTTGGGGGCCAATTCCCACTGACAAAACCCGTCAATTATCACATAATGGAACGCTATCCTGCTGCTCATTGCTGCTGCTTGTCCATCATGGTCTCTCCCACTCGCCACTTTCGCAGGACTCTTGCGGGCGTCGAACGGTCCAGCAAGAACAGGAAGAGATCCGACATCAACCACGGATCCGCGCAGAGTATGGCGATAGTTGAATCACTGTGCAAGCGCTGCAGACACTTGGGGAACACAGCCAGCAGATGCCATCTATAGATCGATATTCATCCTGACTGACTGATCAAACTGGTCAAGACTGACTCGACCATCCGACCGTGCTATCACCATCGTGCCTCTGACCGCTTGCTACGGATACTTCTTTTCGCGTGTTCGAGGACTCGTATACGCATATACTGGGGCGCACAAGACCCTGACCTCGGGTGGGCTTTGTCGTGCATATCAAGTCAAATGCCTCACTACGCACCTTCTCCGGATGCTACGTATTATGAGATTTGGGATATCGTACAGCTAGTGAGCATGCCTTTACCTCTGATCTTTGCCGCTTGATGTGAAAGTTGCTTCTCTGACGTTTCTGCCCAGTCCCAACGAGACGTCTCCTTCCAGGTGCCTATCAATTATCTGCCATATGTCTCTGTTGCTCTGACGCCGGCATGTTTTGGTCATGGCTACTATGTCAATAATGCTACCGCGAAATGTGTGTCAAACTTATTGGCGTCGGGGTTCAGGCGCTTTTTCATTGATCTTTACTGGAATCAGGTGTCGAAACAATGGCAGCTGTGTCCCGTGGAGATTTTGCCTGACGAGAAGAAGATGAAAGGAGAGGAAAGGGACGACGACGAGACCACTTCTGATGCGCATCAAATCCATACTAGAACGGATCAAGGTGTCAAACAAGGATCTTACATGAACCTCGGAGAGAGAGACAGCATCCCGGTGTTGCCCCGTGCCAAATCATCTCGTCTTCCATTACAGCACATCGGCGGATATACATGCAGCAAGTCACATTCGTTAGAATCTCTGTTAAAAGTGATTTCAGAGTATCTTGATGCTACTGAAGATACTCTCAGCGCGCATATGGTTTACTTTATTCTTAATCTGAATGTCGCGCAGCCAGCATACGCCCCCAAATACATACAGCCTCGCGCACATCATGATCAATCTCCAGGCGAAAAAAATCATACAGCCTCTCACGACGACGCCTCGTCTTCTGTTCAGGATTCTCCGAATGCGAAGCCCAAAAACGGGACAGAACCCGATATGAAAAAGGGATTTCCCGATGACGCCTCATCACTATCATCTATCTTCTCACGGTCGATAGGCAGCCGCCTCTATACCCCCCCGACACTGCAAGCGGAACGCTCGAATCTGGACAAGTCGTGGTTTTCCGCGCCTCCAGACTCACGGCCCATCTCAGAATACTTCACCGTGGTAGGAAACCCGGGCCGCTCACCATACTCCAGCACACCTAATGGATGGCCTTGTGAAAGCTATATCGAAATGACTCTGGGCAAACGAGCCATTATTGCGTTTGGAGAAGCCAACGGGAAAATGTCAGCGTACAATTTCACAGCCGATGCAGACTGGATATTTCCTCGAGGCACATTGGCCGAGAATGCGAATATCACATTAGCACGGGAAGCAATAGATGACGACGATCGTGATAAGACTTACAAGACGCACATTGAGCAAGGCTGTCTGTATGATTCAAAAAGTACGAAAATCAATCGAACACTAGACAAGTGGTGGTATTCACCTCTTCTATCCCCAAAAGGTGATCCTGTCACAGGCACTGGGACGGGAGACGATAATGAAAATGACCATCATAGCAGCACCTTCAACTACTCCGATAAGCTAGCCAGAGGAATCGTTGACTGTGGTGTTTCCTTACTAGTCAACGCCACTCTGGAAAACAGCACTGCAGACACCCATCCAGTCAATTACCTTGATCTACTCGGAACTTCAATCTGGTCTTGGGCGGACAGGGAGCCGTCATCGGCTGGCAGCGCCTCAACACTCGAAGACGGGCGATGTGCGGCCCTTGACACAAGCAGGGATGGCCAATGGCGAGCGCGTGACTGCGGCTTCCATTTCCATGGCGCCTGTCGCGTCGGCAATGAGCCTTACTCGTGGGTCATTACGCAGAAGCGTGTAAGTTACGAAGATGTCGACAAACACTGTCCAAATGGCACTCATTTCTCCGTTCCAAGAACGCCACTGGAGAACACATATCTATACACGAAAATTCTCTCAGAGCCGCATCAATTGATGGATGCTCATGACGACACTACCAAACATTCCGTCTGGCTCGACTTCAATTCGATAGACGTTGCACAATGCTGGGTCGTCGGGCACGGGAAAGGCGGAAACACGAAATGTCCGTATCATATTGATTCGAGCGGAATCTCTCGCAAGAACGTCCTTGTACCAACTGTGGCGGCGATCATTGCCTTGGCCGTCACGGCACTTATGTTGCTGGTCAAGTGCAATGTCAACAGAAGAAATTCAAGACGGAAAAGGGTTATCGAGGGGTGGCAATATGAGGGAGTGCCGTCCTGAGAAAACAGAACCGCAAGATATTATTCAAAAATCACCACTCATTCATAGATTCATACGGCGCATCTGGTTGTTTACTGAGACATTGGGACTGTTACAGACATACGAACACAGTACTGTCTCAATCTCCTGTTCCGTTCCAGTCGGCAATAAGCATATCACTGAAGTTTAGAGAGCACAATACCCTGCATCATATTTCAAAAAATTTCAATCGTCCAATTGAATCCATATGTTCTAAAATAGACCACAAGTATCAGAGAAATGCGATATCTGATATTCTACATTTGGTTGTGCACTACATTGTTCGCATGCACGCATACAATCACTCTTACAAGTCAAGCATCTCCTTGACATCAACAATCTTTTCTCTCATCTTTCCCTTTCTTTTGCCTCTTTCTCGCTCAATCCTATCGATCTTCTTCCAATCGTTCCAATCGGTAGCCCGCAACTCCAGCCTATCAGCTTCGGCTTTAACGCCCTCCCACCCGCGACTATTGTTGTTTGCAAGGCTCAAGGAGCCAGTAGCCCAATCCTTCGCGATGGCCTCTGCCGTCATGAACGCGTCGGTCATAGTGTTGGCTATGACTCCCTTTGGGCCAGTCTTCACCCACCCAGCGCAGTAGAGACCATGCAGAGGCCTAGCACCCGTTTGGACTGCTGAATCATTAGTGGGAGCACCGGAAAGAATGCGCCCCTGTCCATCTTGTGGAAAGTGTCCTGTGCTGTCGTCGAATGGAAGACAGAGATCCTCTTTCGCATTGAACAGGCTAGCAGATTTATAGCCAATGGAAGTAAAGACCAGGTCAGAGGGGATGGATATTCCTTGAGCCCATCTACCGCTATCATCACACTTGGAAGCCACGTCGGGTGGAGACTGTTTGCTTATGAATGATAGGTCTTGCCTAGATTCAAAGCGGTCTTTCGTTTTGAGAACGTCTATCGGATTACCAGCCCTTTGCAGACCTTCAAATTCGTCTTCGTAATAAATTCCGCTGACACGACCTGATCTGAGATGGGCGCTCGCTGGGTCATGCTGCATTGTCTGGAATGTTGTGCGATGAACATGGCCAGTTGGAGTCGTGGGATGGTCCTCAAATGCAACGGGTTGCATCAAGAACTCAAGACTCAATCGTTTCGATGACAAGTCAGGCGGTGCAGCAGCTGAGGATGCCTTGGATAGTAGATCAAGGATACGTTTCTGCGCACGGTCTAAGTTGCCCAGAACTTCGGACGGGGGAAATTGTGCTGGGTTTATGGGTTGAAATGTAACATTGGAGAGCCGCAGAAGCTCTCGAACTTCTTTGATCGTGAACGAAGCCTGTGAAGAACCGAATGTAAGAACCTGAGTTCGTTGCCATATCGCGAGAATTTTCTCTTGGACTGTACCTGCATGAGGCCTCTTCGGCCAATAACTCTGACCCGTTTGACTTGACTCTTCTGCAGCTGCTCAATGGCATGTTCTGCAATGTCAGTCTTGCGCAGCTGATCGACATCTGCCAACAGTATCCTGGCAACGTCTAGCGCGACATTGCCGTTCCCAATGACCACAGCTTCCTCAGTTGAGCTCAGATCAATCGTCAAATCCTTATGCTCTGGAAGGCCATTGTACCACCCGACAAATGATCGAGCAGAGTGGACGCCTTCTAGATGAGAATTGAGGATACCGCTACTCCGGTCATACGGAGCACCATATGAAAACAATATGGCATTGTAGTGCTCCTTCAGAGCCCGAAGAGGG